>JAQQZZ010120488.1:0-29142 GCA_030265115.1 Mopalia vespertina
GGCTGGCACGTCGTCATATAAGTGAAATACCCTTGAGTACGACGTTAAACCCCAATCAAACAAACAAACAAACAAGCTTGTTGCCAGTGGTGGCGAGGATGGTTTCCTTCACCCATTGGGCTGGTACGTCATCATATAAGTGAAATACCCTTGAGTACCACGTTAAAAACTAAACAAACAAACCTTGCTTAAATACAATGCAAAACTGTGGAGAACCTTGAAAACCCAACCCCACAATTGTGGTACATCGAAGTAGGATAAGTAGGCTGAAATGAAAACCACTTAGCCACAGTTGCAGGCTGTACATTTTTGACTTGCCTGTATGCTTGATATCCTTGCCCGTAATGCAGATATCACATTTGAACGCCTTCATACATCTCCATCAAGTTAATACACACTGAGCGATGTGTGTTCATCTCACATTAAGAAATATATTGTGTCATTTGTTCCTCGTTTTGTGAGGTGGCTTTTTAAATCGCAAATCAAAAAAACTCTTTTTTCAGAAGCCCATACAACTTTTTCCCGTGCACATTTTGCTTCTTATTTTCACTTAAATTAAAGTTATTTTTTGTATTATTTTACGCTTATTTTTTTTTGCATAGCTTTGTGGTACCTTTTACCTCTAACTAGCTGTATATTTGCTTCTAGCTGTTGAGGTGTACATCTTTTATTTCTCGGGCTCTAACTTATTATCGTGTACAAATGTTGGATCTATCATTATAATTTTTTGTTTCCTGTGGTTGGTGGGAACTTCCTAGTTCATGGTACTCTCTGAGCTAGTGGCAACATGGGGCTGAGCTATTTAAGTGTCTTTCACTGTATATTTGCACACGGTCTCTCATTTGGCTCCATCTGGCTTAGACCAGTATGTTTCCATCATAGCCATATAATACTAATGGAGGAACATTACTTCTCCAACAGACATGATAGAACAAAACAGATGTGATGATATCTATTGACTCCTGTATCCAGTTGTTTGGAAACCATATTAGTCATTAACACTAGCTTAAATAACTTAAAGCAGATTTAGTGATAGACCTTTACATGGTGTCATGTCCTCTAATAGTGGATTCAATTTAATAGAGCTTCAAGCAACCAAGCTCTGTTGTTTGGAACCGTATTACATGTAGCTGCTAACACCAGATTAAATAACTAATAGCAGATTTAGTGATAGACCTTTACATGGTGTGACATCCTCTAATAGTGGATTCAATTTAATAGCATTTTAGCAACCAGCCCCGGATAAAGGCAAAATGGAGTGTGGAAATGTCCGGCAAACATGAATTTACACTTGTTGTGTTTTATACCATCTGTTTTGTGTGTTGTAATAATCCTGCCTTGTCATTGTTCTATGATGATGGTGACCTTGATCAGCATTAAAGGGAAAGACAACTGATTTTCGACCTAAACTTATTATTTTTATTGCATATTTTCAAAGACAACCATCTGTTATTGCACCTGCATTGCAATAAGTACAGCCATTAATTAGTTCATTTAAAAAGCGGAACTGACGCCATTGTTAAAAAACACAGTAGTTTGATCATCTAGTTGTGGCTGTTTCCCTACTTCATGCACTGGTGGATGCTTTCAAGTGAAATGTTTTTCCATTGTTTCGCATATAATTGTATTATAGGTACCTGGTAATATAAATTATATTTGATTTTAGATTGTCACATCCCCAGGTCGGGAATTACCTTTATATAATAAAAAAAAACAGAACACTAACTTTTACCTGAACATCTGGTGGAATTAAATGTTGGAAATAGGTGTGCATTATTTACACATTGAAATTGACTGTCTGTAAAGACAAGCAACATGGAAGTATATTCAGCATAACCTATTCACAAAAACTATCGTTTCATGTAACCGAACGACGGGTTACTTGGGTTAAAATTCACGTGAACTGTAGATCGGTTACGTAAAATTTTGAATAAATTAGGCCTGCACAACAGATTAACATTGCGCTCGTATCGTCAAGCTTGTGTATACACTGTGTTGTTACAGATGCAAAAAGTTTGTTCCATAAGCAAACAAACACACTAGGTTGACCGACCGTGTTTGCGAACAATGACATCAGTCCTGCCTGTTAAATTAACCACAATGCTTACTCGAGTGTAAGTGCAATACAGATTCTTGTCTTTGAAAATGTGCAATAAACATCATAAGTTAAGGTCGAACATCAGTTGTCTTTCCCTTTAAATCATTTATCAATTTAACCAGTCAATATTAGGTTAGTTTTTAATAGTATATTATCTTTAACCAAGTCATAAAGCAATTCTGCCTTTTATTTATGTACATGTGTAGTTTCAATAATATTTCAATGTAGTAGATTTCTAAAGCTTTCCAGTAAAATTTGGTCACATCTAATTGTATTTCTTCATTATGCTTTGTTAGCTATGTTTAGATTTTTAATTTATTAATGATACTGATATACCCTCATTCTCATTGCCTAGATATTGTAATGTTTATTTGTTTTTTTAAATTGAAAACCAGGTCCTAATTTTAAAGCCTCTAAGCACTTGTTTGTGACTGTGAATAGGATCCTGCTTAGTTATTCACTGAACAGCAGCGATGGTTTCTCAAAGTGTGTTTATGATTTTTTGTTTGTTTGATTGGGATTAAACATTGTACTTCAACTTAAATCACTGAATAGGTTTGATAGGGTACCAGCCCAATGGGTGACGGAAACCACCCTCAACTACACTGGCAACAAACAAAGGCAAGACAAAAACAGAACATAAGATATCACGAACAAACTGCTAAAGGAAGATACATGTAACTTTCCAACAAACCCAAACACCGACTTTTTTTGGTTGTGATAGCATATAAAAGCTGTTGAAATATATATTAGAGAAATACCCATAAGTAAAAAAACTGATGGATCAATCGATACATGATGTGTCAAAACAAGTAACCAGAATCATGGGCCTCTTTTACAAACCTCTTAACTGGTTCATCAATATTGGTCTTGCAAAAACAAATTACAATTTTTGTGAATAATAATTAGGGGTGTAACGTACACTCCCGCCACGATTCAATACGTTTCTGATGGTATCACGATATAGGTCTCACAATATGATATGTATCGCGATACTGCATTTTCTTGATTCAGGTTTCTTTAACATTAAAATTTCCCAGTTATTAATAGCAAATTTAAACTGCTATGTGGGTTTGTTTGGTTTATTAATTGTTCTGATAAATAAAGTTGTAAAAGGATGAAAATAAATATGCTTTTTCAAACTGTGTTCTCTGGCTAGAAAAGCCATAATACACAATTATGTGGTATCGGGCTTTATAATATTGTAACGGTGTGTCGATACACCCCTGGTCACTAATTGATTTCTATAAAACATACATGTACCAATGTAAGATTATCTTGTGAGGAATGAGGGTATATCATCTTAATTGCTATCTTATTAGTTGTACTCACCTTTTCTAACTGCACACCTGGTCGTGTCTCTTCACAGAATCCTGTGATATGCCACACCCACCTGCCCCTACCCACGGGACCACACAGCACCTCTGTCCTCCCAGCCAATCAGCCCTATACCCTACCGGTTACCAGTATACAGTGGCCAGTCAACAACTACAACAGCAGGTTCCTCCTCAACAACAGTCAAACCAGATGCAGAATAGGCAATCACAGATGCAGCTGCAACAACAGTCGCAACAAATGCAGATGTCGCAACAATCTAGTCAGATACAGCTGCAGCAACAGTCACAACAGATGCAGATACAATCTAATCAGATGCAGATGCAAAATCAGTCACAACAGAGGCAGATGCAACAGCAATCAAATCAGATACATTTGTTGCAGCAGTCGCAACAAATGCAGAACCTTCAACCCCAGATGCTGCAGATGCAACAGGCTCAGCTACACCAGAAGCAACATCCGCAGATGCATTTGCATCAACAACAACCACCTGTATATATGCACCCTTCACCTTTACCTGCCACTCAGCAAACATACCCGCTAACAAACAGTGTATCTGTTACTAGGCAACAAAACTCTAGTGTAGAAGATATTTTGTTTATGACTGGTTTTACAGGACCTTTCCCCAGCCCTGACCCCAAAGTCATGTCTATGTCTGCCACTGCTTTAACTGGACACCTGACACAGGTAGAGAGAAGCAACGGCCAGATGGACGACCAGAAATTTGATCCCAGAACTCAACAAGCCGATGAGAGCACCTTCAAGAAACCTCCAAGACCCCCTGTTAAACAAGTATGGCCATATCTATCACCCAAAATTTTGTCCATAAAATTATTACTTTTGGTAGTTAGTTTGAGGTCTTAGAAATTGTGTTTGTTAGGAAGATGACACCTTTTTCAGTTAGAAATTATCAGGATTTCTGAGAAAACATGAAATTGTTTAGAATCGGTAATACTTTTTCAACTGTTAAAAGGGTTACAGTTATTCACCAAAGAAATTATAAGCGATTTATAGTACTTTTTGAAGCAATTTTTAAAGAGAACAATTGCTGAAAATAATTTATCAATGAGTGTTGCACATTTCTGATGATTTTTTTTTTTGTCTGCTTCTGATTAAATGTTTTGTGAGCTGAAAGCAATAGTGAACTTTCAGCCTATGCCATGCACATGAAGTCTGATACAGTTATTTGGTCTCCAATCTAAGTTTGATCCCTCCTCATCTAAGTATGATCCCTCCTCATCTAAGTTTGATCCCTCCTCATCTAAGTATGATTTCCTGCAATTTTGTTCAGGTTTTCTCCAATCTATGTTCTTTAATCTAAGGCTGGGTTCCTCTAATCTAAGTTTGATCTCTCTCAAATCTAAGTCTGATCTTTTCTTATCTTAGTATTTACTCCTCTAACCTAATCTTATCTCATGCTGACATCCTCTAATCTAAATCCGGTATCCTCTAACATAAGTTTAATCTCCTCTAATTTAAGTCTGATTTCCCCAAATCTAAGCCTCCTGTAATCAAATTTTAAAATTCTTAAATCAAAGTCTGATCTCCTATAATCTAACTCTGACATTCCCACATTTAAGTAAGATCTCCTGTAATCCTCTAATCCAAGTCTGATCACTGTTATATTAGTCTGGTCTTAAATCGAAGTCCCCTCTCCCCAAACCTAAGTCTGATCTTCTCTAATGTTAGTCTGATCTCATCTAATCTAAGTCTGATCTCCTTTAATTTAAGTCTGATCTCCTTTAATTTAAGTCTGATCTAATCTAATCTAAGTCTGACCTCCTCTTATCTGATTCTGATCAAACTGAAGTCTGATATCCTTTCATTTTCAGACTGATTCACAACCATTAATATCTGTGACCCCTCCGTCATCCCCCTCACGGAGAATTCATCGCCGCAATCGTAGTGACACGTCATCTCTCGCCATGGGTGGAAAGGGAAGTGCTTTCAGGTAGAGCTAAGATTTGACTCTTACTTAACCCAGTACCAAGCAATGTATGTATTCAAATCACTGTGTTAGTTAACTGTAATTATGACACAGATCTGAGAGGATGCCTGTAACTAAAACCAAACAAATAACTGGACATTTCACCATGAAACCTTCAATTTTCACAATTATAATACTACTTGAATAAAGGTACATGCATAGAAATTAACACTTGTCATAAAACAAGCATTTTGTAAGACTGAAATGCTTACATAAGGCACGTCGACTGGTAGTCGAAATAGTTATATTTCTTTATCAGGGTATCTTTAAACATTTGCTTAAAAGTTCGCACTCAAATGTGCAACCTGAAGACTGGAAGAACTATAGCATGTACATTCATCTGCATGCTAACTTTTATTTGTCCCATTAAATTATCACAAAATAGTATTTGGCAAAATATTATTTCAGCTTTTAGATACACCAAATGTCCGCTTTTTGAACTATTGTTCAATGCTGCAAATGTTTTGAGATATTTTACTTTATATTTGTCATTGAAATTACCTACATTGAAATAAACCAAATATACATTATAGATAATCATTTTGTAATAATCAGCTTTGTATAAAGCAATTTCAAAGTTTAAAATCTTTTGTGGTTTGAATCCACCAGTAAATAAATTATGTGATTTTTAATTATTTTTTTATATAATATAATATTTAATTAGTCAACAAGTAATTTGTTTCATTTGACTACTATATCTACATGTACCAATATAAGACATCACTGAAACTTGTAACGCCAACAACAGAAGAAACAGCGAGATTTTGCCTTGCTTTTAATTCAATACTAGTTACAGATGTACTTGTTCAGTGTGGTTATGGGATAAAAGTCAAACCATTCTTGGAATTTGGGACTTTCACAAAGCAAAATCAGACTTTATGCTTGACAAAGAAAATGAGGAAAATGTCAATTTGTTTGTGTCACCTCCCGGAAGCATTATTTTCTCTATTAATGACAATTTTTCAGTTACTTGTAATCTACTGATTAAACGCCTTTTGGTCCTTTTTTTAATGACAATCAGCACATTTTGTTGCATCATTTGTTTAAAAAAAAGAAGAAATAAAAAACGTGTTTAAAAGCATGTTATACTCAGAATTTGCTTTGTGGAATAGACACTGGGGTATGGTTCTACAAAACGATCTTAGTCAGGGATGATGTTTTCCATGGCGAGACAATGCCTTCGCTACTTATTATTGGGTTTAAAGTCAACTACATTGTAGAAACTCGCCATAACAGTGCAATCCATTGGAACAGCTTTATTTAATGTAATTCTCCTTGTTTGCAGCATTTTGGTTGGTTACCTTTTTTTTGAAACGATCGAAATGCCTCAAATAAGGGTGATCTCCAAAAGTGATCAAAGACTTGCACATAAATGATCGAAGGCTAAGATCGCTTTTAGAACTGATCTCCATGTAACGTTTTGAGATCCTGATTATGTGTGCCTCAAAAATGAATATATTGAGGGCTCAGCCTGATACATGTAGATAAAGCTTTGATTATTTATGTGTGAATGGCCTGCTTTTTTTTTTTTTTTTTTTTTTTTTTTTTTTTCAATCCCAATGCTTATATTTTGTTCCCTGTTAAAGTGCATATGCTGGTACAAGTAATCTTCTTGCTCCAATGGAAAATCAACAAAAGTCGAAATCTGCTTCAACAACACCAATTCATTCGCCACCAAGGTAAAAATGATATCTTGGGTTTTGTATTTCTTTGTTTCAAAGATAAACTAACATAAAAATTAGTTATATCTGAACAGAAACTTAGTTATTTTCTTTCTTTGTTTTTCACAAGTCCTTTTTGTCCAAAATTCTTAAGACCTTGTATGTCATTATGTAGAAAATGATCTTTTCAACTCAATTTATCTATGTCATGGAGTTCTGATTTCCTTAAAATTTTGCTAAAATACAAACGTTCAAAGGGAAGCTTCGTTCTCGTCTTTCTTTGGGTTTTTTCAAGTACCTTTTTATTCAAAAATTCTGAAGAAACTACATATAGATATGTTTTTTACCAAGTCAAGTCAGGTTTGGTAACAGCAGTTAAGTCTTTTCAATAATCACAGGAACTTAATAAATAATGTAATGTAGTCTTACTTTAATTTTTATTTCCAAGTGGTAGGTGAAGGAACCTGTGTAATTAAGCTACTTGACTATGAAAACAAGTAGTTTATATGAGTGTTTGCTTCTTACATTATTAGCTAAGAAAATATAGATTTTCTGCTTGAATGTGAAGGGCTGGCTTAATTTTTTTTCACGAAATATGTTATCAAAATTTAGCTTATTTTTATTTTGTATATTAACTGCGTTGATTCTTTTTTATTGAAACAATCACATTTAGTGGCACAATATAGCATGCTCTAGGTAATGATATTTTTAATATATGAAGTCAACATGAAAAGTGATTGTGGCAATTTTGAGAAGAGTTAAATTTAATATTTAAAATCATATGGACCTCGTGTGATGTCTACTGTGTGCACCTGAGGCTAACTTGGGAGTATGTAAGAAATCATGACAGTTGGCTATCAAGATCATGTGACTGGACAATGTTTCAGGAAATACCCTTGAGCACAGCATAAAACGCCAATCAATCAATCAGTGTTGCGCGTTGAAATGATATAACACATAATGGAGATTACAGTGTATATCAACCATGCATAGAGAAGGTTAATTCTGGGATACAAATTTTAACATCTGCGGTTTTTATCCACATATACTTGTCACACTGCATAGCACCTAATGAACATATACCTGTTTCATATAAATGAGGCTGGAGTGGTTGAAGGAAACTTTCTGTGGGTCTATTACAGCAAAACTTAGGGTCTAATCCTTTTGTTTGTTTGTTTGGGTTTTACTCTGTACCCAAGGTAATTTGACTCAAATAACGGTGTGCCAGCCCAAGGGACAAAGGAAATGACCTGTACGCCAATGGCAACATACAAAGAAAAGGCAGGAGAAATACAGGACAATCACAGGATGTAATTCAAAGACATGCATCACAAACAAATTGACTTCCTGTTTCCCCTCAACTCTGAGAGCATCAGGGCAACAGGAAGCTGATCGTTTTGCATTTTGTGATTGGCCAGTGTTTTTTCGCCTGTGACCCATCACCCAATGGGCTGGCTTGTCTTCATTTAAGCTAAAACAACCCAAGTATGACATAAAATCCGTCTGAAACAAACAAACTTATGTGGACTTGTTGGTGGTTTAAATGACCTGTATCAAGTTATTGACCTTGAGACGCCCTTCAACTGTACAAATTAAGTAACATTACATGTAGTAATTCTTTTAAATTCAGACCAAAAAAGCAGGATAAGTTTTTCTTCATTTTATGTATTCCTGTTGATGGAATATCGATTAGATTTGTTTTAATTAAGTTGTTTATAATGAAGTTTTGTATTTATTCTCGTTTAGAACGCCTGAGTTATCTCGTCATTTGTCGGTGGACATGTCAGAATGGAACCCATTTGGTGAGGATAACTTTGGAGCTTACAGTGAAGATATTCTGTTTGGGAAGGAATTTGATAAACTAAGGAGGGGCTCAAATAGTAGTAAGTATCAAAACAAACAAACACATTTTACAGTTGCATAAGTGTTAATTATTGTCTGAATACAAAGGTGTGATATAAATGAAATACCATTGAGACAGAGCTGAATGACCATAATTATACATCTATCACATTTTTTGGTTGTTTAGTGTCAATTTGGTAGAATTCTAATATCAGGCTTAGATGTCTCAGCTACAACAACATGTCTGTCCTTATGATTTAAGTCCTCAGGGGCCAGTTGCTTGAAAGTTGATAAGCTGCTAACACAAGATTAAATCTTAAACACCGGGTAAGAGATAGACCTTCAACGTGGTCTGATGTCATCTAATAACGGATTAAATTTAAAGGTGTTTCGAGCAACCAGGCCTTGGTTAAGGGTAGTTTATTTTGAGAGCAGCAATGCTGCCTTTTAATACTTAGCACTGGAGGAAGATTAACATTCAAACGTTATCAAAAAACTTCATGTCTTACGGTTGTGCTAGTGCCAATTATTGTTGGAATACCCTCCAAGGGGAATAACTCTGTTTATTTTTCATAAACATTATTTTCACTGATTACTTCCCCTGAATACTTTCTATTCATTGCTGTCCTATTGTTGATGATTTTTTTGTTTGTTTGTTTTTGTTATTACGTGTGGGGTCTGAGGGGGGAGTGGACACAATATAGCAAGCAATAGTTTAGTAATTTTGTGCAATGAGCATTTTAAACATTTTTGATTTCCTCCAAATTCACCATCTACTTTTTCCCATATATAATATATTACTAATGAGACAGGTTTCATTTCAACATACCAGTAACACATCATAACCCAATTTTGAAGAAAAAAAAAGATTGTCTCTATGTTTACAAAACTTTCAAACACTAATCAACTTGTCTCCAAAACAATCAGTTTTTCTCTTCCAAGGTTTTGAAGAGTTTTTTTTTTGTTGCAAATGCAAGAAATTTATGGTGTCTGCAATTATTATTTTTTTGTCTTATTTAGTCTTGTTTTAGATATATACACATGTAGCTCTTTCCATGGTAATATTTGTATGAGTATTCATTTTTTTCTCAGTATCATGCCTACTATGGCAAGTTTAAAATGGTAGTTTTTGTCTTTTACATGTAAAAACAAATCTTCATTTATGACCAGAAAACATTGTTTTAGTATTATCCTACATTTTTCTTACAAAATACTGAAAGTTTGACCAAATTACTGAAAACTTTGAAAAGAAGACTGAAAGTTGGTAAGTGTAGGAGCACAGTTTTGTATTATCAGCAAATTTGTGACGAATCCCTTTCATTTATATTACATGTAGTTCTGTGCAATCTTTAAATACTCCATTTACATTTATTCAAATTTTCGAGAAATGAAAATATCACTTAATTTAACAAAGAATTACCCCTTTCAAATTAAACAATTTCAATTCACAGTTTTTTCACAAGGACTAAGGGCAGGCGGTTTGAAGAGTAGCAATGCTGTCTTTACTTAGAACTGGAGGAAAATGAACTTTCCTACATTATGGAAATGCTTTACATCTTGGTTGTGCCAGTGTCAGTTATTGTTGGAATACACCGCCGCCATATAAGTAAAATACCCTTAAGCACGGCATAAAACACCAATCAATTATCACATTTCACTGGTGGTACAGATATTGTCTTCTGTGTGTTTTTTCAGGTATATCTAATGTGAAGAGTCGAGAAGATCTGGTCATGTCAGGCTCTGACTCCTCCGATCCTTTCAGCAATGCACCCTTCAAAAAACCAGGTAAATTGGAATAGACAGTTCTGCCGGGTCGAGGGGATGTTTGACAAGGATTTTAGCGTGCTCAAATAAACCTACATGTACCAAAACCCCTCCTACCTTTCCCCTACTTTCAGCATGATGATCTGATCCCCTTTCTTTCCCAACCCTCTGGTGTGCAGTGTAATTGTCCTCTGTCACTTAGTATATTTTGTGTATATTTTCTTTGTTGATGTGCGCATGTTATATATATCTGAGTTGGTATATTTTGTTTATATTCATATGTGTCTGCCCGCATGTCTATGTTTCAGCATGTTTGTACTAATTCAGTCATTTTTAAGGTCTGTACCTGTTCAACACATATTCTTTTTAATAACCTATTTATTTTACATTTTTATGTTTAATGAGGATCAAAATTTAGCTGATAGAAAATAAAGCAACTTTCAAGTCAAACAACAAAAATTGTTCTGAAAATAACATCTAGTCATCTACCAATAAGTAAGACAAAAACTTGTTTACAAAATATGAAAGTTTGTAAACATTTCTTAACTCTATTGTAACACATAAATAATAAACAAATTCATGTAGATTCAATTCAATGAGACTACCATTAATAAAAAAAACTCTAACATTTGCATGTTTTAACATTTTTCTTTGCTCATCTGTATGGGTTAGACTTACAATTCATGGACATGCTTTCCTTCTTCAGAGAGGCAACATTGGCTATACTGACTTCCATAACTATCATAAATATGCTATTGCTTTGTAATGGTTGTAGATGGGTGTACGTAAATTTGATACATTTCTGACTACCACTTTTTCATTTTAACATTTTTAATGACTTTTAATATTTCGTGATTCTTTATTTTAGTTTTCTTTTATAAAGATGTTTTATTTCAATGCAGGAAGTCTACTTATTACGAAAGTTATTTTCTAAAATGTGCAAAACGAATACACAATTTTGGGTGATAATATGGCATAGTCAAATAGTTGATAAGTACCTGGCATTTGGAAGCCTAGATATAAATTGGGAAACTTAATCGAAGTCGCTTGACAATTTCAAACATATTTAATTTGCATATTTCTGTTGTTTCCTCCGTTATTAATCCTTGGTGTATCTTGTATAAAATTAACAGTTTTGTTGGCTGTTCCTGTTTTATATCATCCCCTTATGTAATAACTTTTTTGTTGATCAGCTGTTGTGATTATTGTATGTACCCCCATGTTATTGTCCCATGTCCCTCTTTCAGGCCGTAAACATTCCAGAAAACCTCGAGATGATCACAGACAAAGTATAGGAAGTTCTGTAGCTACATACGGAGGTAAAATCATATCAAAATAAAGCCCTTTCCATCATCCTTTGCTGCACCCATAATGCATTGCCCATAACTTCCCAGACTTATTCGCTGGAATCTGACCTATTTATAGGAGATTAAGATTATAGTTGAAATTATTCTCTGTTGTAAGAGGTTTACATTCTGTACAGATTTTTTATTTTAAGATGAGTTTAAGCTGAGCTTGTGGTATTTTGTGCTTAAATAGCATACGTAAGCTTATCCCTTATCCCTTATCCCTTATTTATGTACAAAAATTGAAATCTATAAACCACACTTTCTAAAAAAATTTTATCTTCGGTCAAACTTCATGTGTATTTTCTGGCAGTTTACATTTTCTTAATTTCAGTCAAAGTTTATGTTTTATTCCCTAACAGACATCAATAAAAGTATTTAAGAAATCACAATTTATTCTCAGTGGTCAATTGAGCTAGTTTTGACAAACTAATCGGGGTGCATATTAATTATGTTTTGAATAGACTATATCAGTGATGGTAGCCAAAAAAATAGCCAAACTTTCTGTGTGTACTAGAAAATACCTGCCTCAAAAATATCAATGTTAATAAAATGTAATAAATAAAATAGCTGGTAATGAACGCTAATTTCTTGAAATCTGAATTGAGATGCCTGTGATCTGTTGATCTCTGAGCTAAGTAGCAACATGAAGCTGATTTGCTGTTCAGTATTAAAATTAGCACCCTTTTTCGCGTTGAACTATACATTTGTTTTGTATTTTGTCATTCGTTTTTTAACAATGAGGTTGAGGATTGTTGGCTAACTAGATGTATTACCCATGGGGATCACAAGCCTCCAAAAAGTGTTGTAACATTAAAGTATTGCACGGAATTCTAATAAACAAAAAGACACCTGACATCAATTTTTTTTTTTGTTGGATTTGTTTTTAAACTTATTTTTAATTACATACTGGAGCTTAACTACTAACCAATTCTTCACACACAAATATTTGCTGATTTCATGTCATCACTAATGGTGTTAAATTTCTAGTAAACTCTATTGTTTAGAGTTGTTTAAAAGATCTGTTTGCAGTTTTTTGTAAAAGTGACAGAAAATGAAATGAAAACATTTCCAGATTTAAATAATATTAATAATTAAGTTGTTAAATGGCCTCATTTGACAAGAAAATATATCTTTATTTTGCTGGGGTTTTTTGAGTATTTTTGGAGTATTTTGTTGCTACATTGTATAAGAATCTTATTTCTGTAAAACACATTGTATTATCATTCTTTTTATTAACTTTTATAAAATTTTCTTACATTTTTATTTTATACTTGGCAATCAGGTATTCTCACAACCTGAGCATTTGGTGTGTATGAAGCAATTTGTACTGTTAATTTTACTAGTTATTTGTTGTTTTATTGGTTAAAGGAAATAACAAATATATTCGAACCATATATATATTTTGTTACAACTTGTATTAATACATATACACTGTTACTGTAATTATGTTTGTATATGGATTTAGCTCCACAATTTTTTAGGTGAATTAATTTAAATTCAATTAAACATCAAGCATGCATGAACAGTTTTGACATCAAAAACATTTACACTGTCCCATTTTGGACAAATACTTGCTACGGGGTGGGGGAGGGGATTGGCAGAGTCTCTTATTTTATCACCTGTGGCCGTGGCTTAGTTGTAAGCGTGTGCGCTTACTAAGCCTACTTTGATGTACCATTCACGGCATCAAGTCTGACCATTGACCATCAGGTAATTGCAGGGGTGGTTTTCACGAGGTTCTTTCAGTTTTCCACCGTAATTAGGCAAGGAACCTTCAGAAAAGATAAACATAGAGAGTTTGAAGCAGTATTACAATTAACCTGTACTACATGTACATGTACTTCTGTATCTGTTACTTAGAAATACACTGTCCCTTTTTCTACTCAATATGTAACATATACATATAGTTCTTACACACATGTATGTATGAACAATAAGTAATATGTATTATTCACGTACAGGTCGGTGCTGTAATCTTTTCCAGCAGAACCTTAAACTTAATCCTCTAAAATTTTGTGAGATAACCAAACATTTGCACTTCCCGCTGCTTTGCTGATTTTTAAAAAAAAATACAAAATGTGCTTTTATGAAAATAAAGCAAAATTGCTTTAAAATACAAACTTCCTTGATGATCGGGCCTGTGGCCGTGGCTTAGTGGTAGCGTGTGCGCTTATTAATCCTACTTCAATTTACCGTTCACAGGATAGAGTCCGTGTGTCGACCCTCCGGTATATACGTGAGTCACATGATGTGGCTCTGGCAATTGTGGGGGTGGTTTTTAGGAGGTTTCCTCATGGTTTTCCACCGTAATTAGGCTAGGAACAGTGTGAAGTGGATAATCCATTGTCATATAAGTGAAATACCCTTGAGTACAACGTTAAACCCTAATCAAACAAACAAACAATCCTTGATGATCGGGTTGACAAAATTTGTGAAAATTAGTAGCAAAAACTTAGATGAACACTGCAAAGAATTTGGAAACCTATAAATCGATCCTTCCTAAATATGTTTGCATAACCATGGGAAGATGCTGTTCAATCTGTTCACCCCAACAGCACAGGCCTGCATGTATGACATTTGAAAGTGGAACAACCTTGAGTGCAACTTAAATACAGACTATAGATGTCTTCTTTTAATTTTTTTGGTTTCACCTAAACCTACCCAGATCTGTGACAAGTTATCAGTATGTCAATCTCCCTTTTACTATAATACTATATTCTTCCTGTATTTGCTCCCTAAAATATAATTTTTTGTATTACATTTTGCTCTCTGCTTATGGAGCATATAGACAATGTCATGCATTAGCTTACATACATATGTACATACATACATACGCACATACATACATACATAAGCAACTTTTTCCTCCTCATTGCAATTGAAAACACTTTTCTGTAATTCCATAAAACAATCTGAATGAAGAACAATTTATATTGATTGGTTACATAACACCTAAAACCAAATGTACCTCCTGTATTAGAGAGCACACACTCCATATAAAAAGCCATTATACAAAACATTCACCATCTGGTATTTGAAGGAAGCCACCTGTTGCCCTGGTTCTCTCAAGGCCCAAGCCTTAGAGGCAACACAAAGTTTTCAGTTTTGCGCCATTGAGATTGTCCTGTCCTGTCTTGTCATTGTCTGTGCCGCGAAGGGTGATTTCCTTTAACCATTGGACTGGCTTCACAGGATTTTACTCCAATAACCTTAAGTATGGTGCCAAACACTTAGCATGTAGGCCTACACTAATTGAAAATCAGCTTATCACTGATACTCAATTTGACATTTTCAACAGATTTTGAAGTAAGAAATGCTGAAATAGTATTAACTAAATAGTGCTTAAGTTTTTATGATCTTTAACTGTAATCTCAGTATTTCTGTTACATGACCAACTGGTAAAATATTACTGTGTGGTTGTTACATGTATATACACATTCACAATATGTAAATATCATTTTTAACATCATGGTTTCGGTTACACATTCATCATTGGCTATCATCTAGGAATGTAAATAAAGAAAAGCAGGACAGTCACATTGCCTTTACCTGTTTATAAAAGTTTACTGCGCAACCGGTTACCTAATTGGCGTCATTATTGTACAAATAAGCTACAATACAGCTATGTTTAAAAGACAGTGTAAAAGACTATCAATAAATTGGACAATTCTGGCGGCACTGTTGACATTTTTACTTGGAACGCACTTGATCCTCAATATTTAAAATAGATAGAAAAAACAAACAGCATTAGCATTATTACTTTTCTGACAAGCGACATTTTTTGATGTTGTAGATAAACACTTAACATATTAACTAGCTCTGACTTGTAACACAATTGGGTTTCAAGTTTTTATTTCAAAAGTGAAATGAGATTAAACACATGATAGTCCTTGTAAACTTAAAGCAAAACTTAATTTCAAGCTGACAAAGGAGATTATTATGAGACATACCCGGATCTATTTAATGGTACTCACTGCATGATTTCTTATTTGTTAGCTTCAGGTATATAAGGGAGTCACAAGATGTGGCTCTTACAATCACAGGGGTGGTTTTTACAAGGTTTCCTCCTGGTTTTCCACCTTAATTAGGCAAGAAACAGGGTGAAATGGACAATCCTTTTCTTAGTTTGAACAGATTCTAGTTTATAAAGTTTTGCAGGTTGAAACCTGAGTGGAAATCGAACCCTTAGAGTCAGCCACTAAGTCACCAGCAGTTATCAGGCCACATAGAACACTCGGGTTCATAGTCTAGATATCCGGTTTTTACAACTGGCGATGCAGTGCTTAATTATGAGTGTCGTGGGTTCGATTCCTGGACATGTTTCAACCTGCACCAGACTCTGTTTAAACTTCGAAAAGGTCTCAAAATAACGAAAACACTGTTAATATTAAGACCCAAAAACCATTCACGGTTAAGATATGTTCAAAACGTGAGAAAAATTTTATTAGATTACAGCCCTGTACCACTGTGATTAATCATGGCAAAATGTTTAAAACTTGTTTAGTATAGTCACAGGATATATTAATATAATGAAGAGAGTTTCTCATAGTCTCTGAGATTTTATTATCAACAACATTACAACTTTCACAAGTCCACAGTCCTATGTCAGTTTCATTGATTCATTTGTGGAAATTATATTTAAAGCCTTTTAATATAACCGGAGGATATATTAAATATTAATGTGCATATACAAAGAGTCAATAACTAGGTAAACCTAATGCAATTTGTTTTAGTCAGTCAAACTCACACCTAGTCGAAATGATTTATTTACAGTGGCATCTAATTTGTGATGGCAGAAGATTTGTAATCTTTTGTGATGGCACATGCTTCGTAATCTTTTGTAATGGCATATGCTTCGTAATATTTGTAATGGCATATGCTTCGTAATATTTTGTAATGGCATATGCTTTGTAATTTTTTGTAATGGCATATGCTTTGTTATCTTTTGTGATGGCACATGCTTTGTAATCTTTTGTGATGGCAGAAGATTTGTAATCTTTTGTGATGGCAGAAGATTTGTAATCTTTTGTGATGGCAGAAGATTTGTAAACTTTTCTTACGTAAACATTAACACAACAATTCATTGATACAAGCAATCATGAGTTAAAACTTAACAAATATGTTTTGATAGATTGCTCTAATAAACAAAATATACCATAAAATTAGCCTCATTGAGACCGTTACACAAAGCCATCTTAGCTATGTTGGATGTAAATGTCATGGCAACACTATGTCTTAAGCATTGGTTGTCATGGTATTTACATTTAACGTAAACTAAGATCGCTTTGTAAAACGAACCCCAGGTTATTAAGGGCTGTATATTTTGAAGTTTACATGTATTCAAGCATGTCCGCTGTAAAGGTTATTATTTTCCAACAAAGCATCTATGGGTTATAAAATGCTTCACAGTATGGATGTATTTACTTGTATTACAGCCTAGCATTGGAAATATATCCATGTACATGTACATATAAATAACATACCCTTGAGTATGGCTTTAAAAACTAGTCAGTCAGTTCAAACCCTTTGTAATACAGACAGTAAGGTTACAGTGTGACTTATGTTGCCCAAAGAACATGTAAGCTTCTGGATCAGGTTGATTTAAATAAAACATCCATTATAGCAGATTTAATGATTAGTTTGAGATTAGAGATAACCTTAAATGGCATATGTAGTTATCTTATCTTTGATTAGATTCAATTTAACAATACCTTTAACAACTGGACCTGTTTAGTGACAGGTTTAAGGAGACTAACATTAAGACATATGTTATTTTAATTAAAAACATACCGACTGTTATTTATCTACTGAAAAATAAAATAATAAATAAATTTGTAGGTCATTTTTTTTTTTATCTTAAACTTAAAGTTTGCAGGGAAGTACAAATCACCAGTCAACGATATTGCAAAAATTTAACGAAAACATATAATTAGCAAAAAAGGAAAAGAAATCTTAATTATTTGTTTATATTTTGAGGAATATGGCAGCCCTGTTTGTTTGGTTTTTTTCGTTTTTTTTTTTCATGCAGATTCAATCACCATTGTGTATCTTAAGCAAATTTCATTCGAATCACAGATTGAGCACTACATGTGTGTGATCTTTAGGTATATTTTTCAAAAATTATGTCAAAAAGTTATATTGCCAAATCATTTTTCACATTTTTGTATTTCTTAGAAATTTTTTGTAAATTATCAATTTTATCTTATTTCTTTATAGCTTGTCTTTATAGAATATCACAATTGTTGATTATATTATGAAAATAAATTCTATCAGTTATTGATTGCTATTAATCATTGTTAAAATTATTCTGTATAATTGTTAAAACTGAGTGGTATGTTGGAACTGTACAATATGCAAATGTATATATTTTTTTCTTAAGAAGTCACATTTTAGTAGAACTTCTTTGGATTTTTTTATGTAAATTAAATTTTTAAGCCAGCTTCATACCTCACTGAGTCAATGGTTTTGGTTGGACGGAGCAGCAGTGCAATTGACCACTCATTGATGACGTACTATGATATTTATCTTACTGTTAATCATGTCATCATACTCCCCATATGAGTATTCTTTGAAGTGCAAAATAATGTGAAGCGATCTTCTTGACAATCCTGTGGTATTCATTCAAACTTATCATTACTTATTGGAGACTGGCGATTCTGAACCAGAAACTAAATATAGAAACCATGTATTGAGTCCAACCTTATAAGTCACAATCCTTTTCAATTGAGGGCCAAATGCTAAAATACTTGCACGGTCTAGGCTTGTTGAAAAAGTCTATTCTGAAAGATTGTGTCAAAACATGTAGGTGACAACCACTATCTGGGATATAAGATATGAAGTCAATTTTGTTGTTAGGTTTAGTATTAACCTAGTCCTGAACTAAGAATCTTGTTTTGTCTTTAATATGACCTGTGCTTGCCAATAAAACCATAGGATATGCAGGTGCAGGCATGCCTCATTTAACAATGTTATCCAATCAAGGCCAATCCATTCAAATGCCTTCAAAAAATGTTAGGTTGTTATTTACCATAAAACAGTGATATAAAAATACCTTTGAACCTTTTGCACCACTGGTCTATGTTGTACAACCAGCCGACTGATTTCTCTCATATCTGCAGTCCTTCTTAAATTAAAAAAAAAAAAAGTATACGTTCTGATTGTTTATTTTGATAATTAGTAAATTGGATATCCTTTTTTTTTCTTTATATTATATTTATATTAGTGGTGTAAAACCATAAGGAATCAATTGATAAATCAAGCCCATTCATTCATTTCAAACTGTAACATTGTGTCAATGTAGTTAAATGTGTGTTATACGAACTGTTATAAAGTCATTCAGACTAATGTGGTAACACATGCTTTTGCTTATCTCAAAAGAATTGCTGAATAAACATAGACATTATTATAATTGTATGCTTGTCTCATTTTCTTTTACTATTCTGGCTATTCATAGATAGAAATAAGCATCGTGTTAATTACTTTCATTGTGCTGAAATTTGTCATGTATTTTTCTCATCTATGCACAAAATATTACTGCATATCAATTTTATATCTTTGGTGAAGAAGAAAATAAAAACTTAATCATTTTTTTTTCAAACCTAATGGATTCTAACTGTATTCTCGTTATTTTGTGATAATTTCTTAGTTTGAACAGTTTCTACATGTACTTTAGAATTTTTTTTAGGCCAAGATCCTTCTGTGAATTGAACCATAAACCCTTGAGAGTACAGCACTGAACCGCACCTGCCACCTAGAGCAATCAGTAGAAGCAATCAATAGAAGGCCAGTTGGCTGATTGGTCTTGGTGGTCGACATTGACTGCTGGCGTTCTCGTGCCTACCCTGAGGGCCATGGGTTCATTCCTGGATGGATCTAAGCCTGCAAAATGTTCTGAACAAGAATCTGTTCAAACTAAGAAGGTGGTTTTGCAAAAGAACAAAAATACTAATAATATTGACTTTCTGAAGGCAACAAAAAATTTGTCAAGATGCCTTACAAATTTTTAGAAGTCTCCAATTATTTGCAGAAAGGTTTGTCATAGTTAAATAACAGACGGATAATATCAGGGTCTGTTTTAGGAAACATTCACTTAGATAGTCCATGGTCTTCTCATCAGTTACCCTCCTCGCTGTTCTAGCCGGTTTGTCTTGAGGGGGGAAAAAACCTTTTCAAATCAAAATTGAAAATCCTGCATTAATTCTTGGAAAGCAAAATATGATATGTGTGACCTGATTGGAAACCGTCTTTGAGTCATATCATAAGCTTGGTTCCAACACATACTAGGCAATTATTTATTGACTTCGCCTTTGCTTACCCCAATTTTGGGCTGGTGTATCCATATATGCATATATTTGGGCTTAACCGTTGCTATAAGGAAGATGGCTGGCAAAGGGTATTCTTCTGGGTCTAGCATGACAGAATGGTTAAATGGGAACCTCTTCACGAATGATGCATGAGCAACGAAGGATGTTAATAGCAAGTGAGTGGCCATTGTCCTTCATTTCTATCTTGTTGCACGAGTATGTCAATTTGTCTACAATTTTCTAGGAAGTTTTTACTTTCTATACTTCAGTTAAGATCGTCAAGTTTGTGCAAGATTCTTATAAGTTACCCTTTGCCAGGATCTCTACATATATCTGTTATTATTCCAACTAACAAGCTTACTGCTTCATCAAATGCTAACACATGCTAACTTCTTTCTCACTTTTTAAAGCTACTTTGAAAGGTTATGTTCTGTATATATTTATTTTTATTTCAGATGATGACGGGAGGAATCGCAGACGACACAGCACTGGTTCCGCAGATTTCAAGGGTGTGTGTATGAATGATCTTATTGACTTTCAATCCGATTCCAGCCCCAAGAGTCACGACCTGTTTGGAGCAGCTCCTTTGATGAAAGCAGCCTTAGGTAAATCCAGTAAGTACAAACAGTTGGTGGACACTGACGAAGAACAAGAAGAGTTCCACATTATAGAATCAAGAAAACTTGAAACGCAACCGGGACTTTGGAAGAAATTAATGGATTCAAACGTTGGTGATAAAGACTGTCATGTACATTCTAAAAAAAACGATTCCTGTTGCAAAGAAGAATCTGGTCGATGGTCAAAACTTGTTGATTCTGATGATTACCAAGATAGTAAAACTCACCTCAACTGTGCACAGGAAACTGCTACATGGGTTCGAAAGTCACCAGAAATTGCTGAATCAAGTTCGGATTATAATGAAGATGAGCCTGTTCAGAGTTGTACTGAGCGGCTAGGGGAGAATTTTAATTACCAGGAGTTGGATGATGAATATGGAAGCCGCCCAAGTAAACCTTTAAGATTCGGCAATCAGCAGAAACCAAAAGAGAAAGGGACAGGCCAAACAAGCCCCGAGTTTGTACCTGTATCTTCTCAGCCAACAAACGATACCAGCACTCATCAGCAAAGTTTACAGGACAGGATAGTTGGCCATAATTATGGCGTAAAGCCATTATTAGATGATGACGAGTTGGAACATCCATTGGCTCCCGACTTAGATATTGACCAGGATACTTTAGATGGAATGAGCACACCAAGTCAAGCCAGTGGGTTCACTTCTCCATCAACAGCAGGTACAAGTCCTCTTGTCTCCCCTACCTCTGACATTGGACAACAAGATGTATTTGCTGCAGCACCATTTCAAAAGAAATCGCGCAGAAAAACTAAGCATTCAGGAGTTCAGTATGAGACTATTAGCGGGGATAAAGACATTTTTACAAAGGCTACATTAAAATCTATCATTATGACTCCGAGCAAACCAACCTCTCCGCCAGTGATTTTTCAAGAAGCCCAGACAAGTAGTATCAACACAGATGATGACCCATTTGGAAATGCTCCTTTCTTAAGGAGAGGTAGCAGGGAATCCTCGACGAGCACACCTACTCCAAAAACTATCTCCCCTGTTTCTGATAAGGTCTCAAACTATCGCCCTCCAGCATCAAGTCCACTAGCGGATGGTCCAGCGAAACAGTCTTCCACAGTAACTGTAAAATCTAATACTGACCAGAGAGCTCTTTCTACTCCCACTTCATCGAGTGTTTCCAGACCAGCTGATTCTCAACCTCATGTAGGCGGTAATCAGGATATGTTTGGGTCATTCCCCTTTTCCATGTCTTACACGACGAAAGAGTCAGCTAATGCACAAATGAGTCCAGTAACAAACCCTGTGCCAGCGTCCACCCCTAAAGCGTTTACACCAGTCACCCAAGCTAGTGGTGGTAAGAATATTTTCCATAGTGCAAAGAAAGGTTTTGGTCACAAGCGTCTAGAAGAAGAATTTGGTAAAAACGGAACAGACGAAGAGACAGAACTTTTAACCTCAACCACATCACCAAAACACCAACGACCAGAAGATTTACTGTTGCCCACTTTTGGACAACCTGTGGCAACACCCACCCAGATTGTTCCAACACCATCGAAACATTCCAAGAGCAAGCCGCGAACTAAACGTAACTCACATGATATTAGCAATGCAGCTTTTTCAAACATGAGCTTTTTTGATGATGAGATGGAGGATGAATCACCTACTCATGTTGATGTTCCTGATTTTGAAGGGAAGGAGTTGCAAATGTCTTCCAGTAAAACCCCAGTGAAATCCCCGCTGAGGCCACAAGTTGGGTCTGGTGAAACTTACAATACTAGGGCAGAACAGTACAACACAGCAACTTGGCCCAGAAAGGGACGAAAAGTATTAGCACCAGACCAAACACAGTTTCTTCACAAACAAACCTGAAACAAATTTGGTTAGTTCTTCATGAGAGGTGTCGATTCTAAGCGTTTTGTCTTGGGTAAGAATAAACCAAAACTTCAAATTAGTTGCCTCTCTGGCAGGAAGGACTTCTCAAAAGTGTAGCGTTTTGCAAATCTGTGTTGACCATAGGTTATGTTATGACTAAATGCAAATCGAGTGTAAATAGGACCTGATGATACAAATAAGGTGGGAGGACATGATAGATGCAGTAAAGTTTACGCTAAAATTCACACTGTATCTTAAAGTTTATCACACTTTGTTTTAAAAGATATATTACATTATTAACTAGATTATTCTAGCCTTTGGAAGTATTGAATATACTTAGAAGATTTGTGTATTATGAACAGGTTATTAGAATTCAATCAATATAGTTTATGCGATATGTCCCTGAAATGGCAAATTACTTTAAAAAAAACAATTTAGGGGAGGAAATATAAGCTTTTGGGGTATTAAGTAGGTATTCAGCCTATCCGCTTATATCAAAGTATTGTTATCGACTCCTATAATTTATTTTCAATCACTTTGATTACCTGTTGAAGCCAAAGGCAATGTGTGATAATTATGTAACTCCTGCAAATTCATTTCATATATTTTCAGCTAAAACTAATTTGCCAGACTGCGTCTTTGCTTTGGGTACAAATGTGAGCATGGTTTTGACCCCAACCAATTTACCATTCGACGTAGGTTCCAAAAGTTAGCCATGTAAATATTGTATTCATTCGCCTCACATGAACTACATCTTAACTTTGTGGCACGCGAAACCATAAATACCTCGTGTGATATTATGTTGTTCTTAATACTAGGGCTATTGGATGCAGAAAGGAATTTTCGGGCTATTGTACAGGCCTGCTTTACTAAAACTGGAGACATCCTTGGGCTATACATCTCTCCCGTCCAAAGGCAAAACCTAGTAACTCATTTTTTGATCAAAACTGAGCTAATACTAATTTTGGAGTTACTAGGTTATAGGCGGAAATTGTGGACAAAATTTACAGGTTAGAATTAGGGAAGCCTGTGGAAATCTGTAAAGGAATAATCAAATCTTCTCGAAAGGATACGGCTTAAATATATGAAAGCAGTTTTTCTTTGCTTTCTCAAAATCAATTACAAGTGAGTTACTAGGTTTTGCCTTTGGACGGGAGATCTAGGTCCATTTGGTATAAACGTTCGCAGTAAAGACAATTCATTTTGTGAAGCGATATTCGGTACATTGCCTTATTAGCGGTGTGTGGCGCAGGGTCCTATAGCTTCTTGCTAGGAACCTGTTTCTATTGGACCTATGATTGTATTTAGGCCCAGTGAGTGTATCCTCGTATATATTGTTATATAACATTAGTCTACAACGAGATTTAGTATAAGATCATTCTGATAAGCCTACGATTTAAAATTAATAGATCGTTCATCAGTCATGACCCTGTATACACATGAAATGATTAAGATGTTACGTATAGGCCCTGCTTATCCCAAAGTTCCCAGTCTGTGCTTAAAAGATGTTTAACAAACACAATAGGTCCAAGTCACGAGTCCGACTTTGTCCGCAGGATTTACACATCTGTGGCGAGAGTGCAATATTCGTCTAGGAGTAGCGGTTCATTTCCGAGTTAACAAATACCTTAAAATTGTGAATTCCTTTCTCGTGCTGCCAGGCTTGTTTAGTTTTTGCTAGCGGGGCACTTTTGATTTATTGTTTATTATTGTATATTTAGGTGCCCATTGTTATTTTATGTTGTTCTTTCTTCTATATTTCTTTCTTACTTCTACGTTGAATTAAAATATATCTCAACGATTTTTAGCAAGGAACCGTAGCTGATTGCTTTGCTAATTTTGCCATTTCATTAAGACTATTCATATGGTTCTTATTTATTTGCGCCTTTTTCCACTTCTGTGTGTCGTCCAAACTTTAGTATCTTTCTTAACAAAATGATGTTGAATGTGATAAGGACTTCTCTTCTTGTTTTAACAAATTAATTTGGTTGTGATGTATTGGTTCATTGTCCAGACATTCTCCGTCCTAACGATGTTTTGGGTTATTTTTTGTGTCCGCATTGTGTTTCAGATAAACAATTTAGATTGTATTCTATTCTTTTGTATTCTACGTGTATATTGTATCATTTTTAGTGATAAAATGGAATTTATGGAATCGCTGGTTGTTGAGGAGAGTGCTATCAAAGCACATGCGCAAAATGCATTAAGCCAATCAGGTTCAACATGTTTGTTTCGCTTCATGCAATCGGTCTATCTGATTTTTTTTTTGGAATCTAGCCTCAAATAACGTCTTACCTTCCCCATTATTTTATGGCCATGTTATATGTCGGGCCATAACGGCATGCCCACATTTTTTGGAAGGAACGTAGGAGTTGCGCTGCACTGCCTTCGATCCGGTCGTAAAATAAATCGTACCCATAAGTGTTTGGTATCATATGTCTTCGTAACAGTCAGTACAGTGCAGTTCTGTTGCTAAGTTCCTTGTGCAGAATTTGTTATGGCGTTGATACCTGCCATATAACATGACCACAAGAAAATGGGGAAGGTAAATAAAGATGTCATTTGAGGCTAGTTTCAATCCAAGTGTCGGTGATTGAGCTGAGATGTAGTCATATGGCAAAAATAACCTAAAGAGAAAAACCCCATTCAAACTATCTCTAATCAAAGTGGTAAATATGTCTTCCAAGCCTGACTTTTCATGTGTTTCATTGTTAAACTAGTTATAATTAAGGATGTATTTGATAAATGGGAACATGCTTTTAAAGAAATAAACGAACAATGTGCACCATCTTAGCTTCATACCTCTACTGCATTCGTGCCTCAATCCGCATAAGGATTGAGGCACGAATTAAGTAGAACTACGGAGGTAAGCTAGATGAGCACATCCTGGGTCTTATGTAGGTAGTCCCAAGTTGTCATGGTAACACTGAACTGCGCAAGGTTAATTCTTAATGTAACTTCCGTTTTCATGATTAAGGTCAAGCTATACTCTCGATGTGATCAGCCCAATTCACAAATACTTAACACAGAATCTCGCAGATTGAACCAGGCAGTTTATACTTAAAATAACAACACACAATAGAAACATATTTGTTCTGTGAATAGGCAGGTTTTCGCTATGACAAATTTCTATCGGAAGCCATAATAGTACCCGACCTGTATGGTTAAATTTTGAAACAGTCCTGCCACATCAAGCCATTTTATTAGACATCATTACGCATAAAAGATAGTTAATTTACTCATTTAGAAGCTTGAAATTGAGTTTGTCTGTAATCTCCCGCTGTTGCTATTTTGTTTTCATATTCACTTTGTCACGTGACGCAGTTTTTATGCGGTCGTATCAAAATGTTTATAGGCTTTTTTTTTTAATTAATATAATTGTTTAATGTATGCCACCCCCGTGCAATTGTCTGTTACGTCCCCTTTTCTCTGTCCTCTGCCACGAGGTGGTGCGTTACTGCTGTTTGAATAACACAACACAGCGGAGAACACATTTAACTGCGAGAGATGACTCGCAACAAATTACATTGTTGGATGAATTCTGCAGAATAGGTTGATAATAACAAATTTATAGCAGTCCGAATAGATAGTGGGCACCTACAACTTCACAGCCATACTTTTAATTCCTCAGTGAATGAGAAAATAAAAAAATTAACTTGGACTACCTATCTAATGATGAATGTTACAGTGTTTGACTGACTGTTTTGGGTCTATAAAAATATACACACAGCAAAAAAAAATTACCATTTTTCTTTTTTACTGTGGTAATCTTCTCTTGGCATCGTTATATTTGTTTTCAGCTGGAACCAATACAATTGGACGTCTTTGTATTTCTTACATATGAGCGTGGTAACATATCTTTGTTTATAAGATTCATTCATTTACAAATGCTTTAATTTACGGGATATTTAGTTTACATTTTCTGTACACTCTGCCCTGACTGGTTTATACGTCTTCCAATTGTGAGTGGGGTTTTTTTTTTCGTGTTATTTATTTATTTTATTTTAATTTTTTTACTTAATTAAGCTTGGAAGCTCCTATCACAACCTTCTAATGGCACCTTTCTTAACTGGTTGGTCGTGTATAATTGAAATGTCCCGAACGACAGCATCTAAATGTTGCAAGGACACGATTTGTCCTGCTACCAAGGCTTCAACCTGCTTGTTCTCCCCCACGACCTTCCGCTGATCGGCTTGTTCTCACTCACGACCTTCCGCTGCTCCAGGCTGTTTCACTGGGCTGGTTGACCCGTAATTACTTGGCCTGTAACAACGTCTAGAGACAAGGAGACTCTCGATGTTAAGCTACAAGCCAAGCCATGAGAAAGATGGATGTGTACAATAGGGAATGGATTGTTTATTTATTACTATGCTATCCTATTTATATACTTATTTTATTATTATTACTTGAATTTACTTCCCATTCCATCTCCTACAAGATATACTGCACTAAACTGGTATATGTAGGCTCGTATATTAAAATCTTATACATGTACTACTAATTGCCGTATATACAATTGATTGTCGTATAAATTATTTTTTGTTATTTGCTTATTTTTTTATCGTTACTTACACTTGCCATCATTCTGTTTCAAGTTTGTGTTTATAATTGCCTTCCATTTTAATATCTATGTTTAATTTTAGTTTATGTTGTGTTGACATAAGAGTAACGCGGTCGCCCAAAATTAGTATCTGGAGTTCGTTGAAATAAATATGTGCAAGACGAATTGTATTCATCGGAGAGATTGTCGTCGGCGTATTTTTTTTTTACAGAGTCTTGTCCGTTTTTCAGAGAAACTTTCATGTGAGCAAATGTCTGGGTCTGTTTGGCCTATCGTCAAATAATGCACATTGTTTTAAAACATATTTCTAATTAACAGGAGACAATTTCTTAACACAAAGAATTAGCTTCTGTAACTTCTGTACTATGATGTCATTATTTTTTTCTGTAAACTGTAAGGATAGACTGTTTAAATCGCGTAAAGTTTGCACGTTAAATGTCATTTCCGTGCTGAACTCTATACTTCGGTGAAATGTGTTCTGCTATACAGTAAGATATATTTTGCTTCAGAATAATCATTTGGCGAAACATTATTATATGGTCACGTGATTGTGGGTTCTGGACTTCGTTTGAAGGGGTGGACGGGAACACTCGATAGAGATTGTTGTCGTGCGTGTATGTTACCATTGTTTCCGGTGACATTAAGGACAAGTGCACTCGACCAAGTTACCTCAGTGTGCGGATTCCATAACCTGAAGCACGGCGTTAAACTTTAATCAAACAAACAGGCAATCATTATGATTATTTCAATAATTTAATAGCTTTGATTAATAAAAAGGCTATGCTATATTTTTTAGGAAAAGTTTTCATTTTAACATTGTTTGCCATCTGTTTACTTGTCCGAAGAATGTATAGTCAAATAGCCCATATATTATCAAACGTTTAAAGTTTGTCTAGCATTGATAAGACGTTTGTCATACAGTGCTACATTATGTTATCACCGGACTGTGTTCATATTAAGTTTTGGAGTTTTTAACATTTGCACTTATACATTATATAAAAGCTATTTGCTGAGTGCAAATAGTGGAGTCTGTCTTGATAGCTGGGTATTGTTCCACAAAGCGATCTTAGCTTATTTTCATAACCACGACGACACAATACCTTCAACACTGATCGCCATGGAAATTAAGATGAACTTCGGCTAAGATCGCTTTGAGAAACGGGCCCCGGTACACTTATATAGCAATAGCCTTTTTTTAACTGTTCTCGTCGTCTATAGCATTCCAGAGGAATGGTCGTATCTTATTCTGTAACTGGTAAGGGCAATTTTAGAGGCTGCTACATTTGAGCTTCATTTCGATCCTTGTATTATAAAACATATGAATGGGTTTAGTTTTGTCAACTATGGAAATAGTTGTGTTTGATAAAAGTCTTTTCAAATATACCTAGGTCTTCTCGTTTATATGTATAGAGCCCAGATTGGGCATAACGACACCGCTGTGCTAATATGGATACATCGCGTAAACTGTGCCTAATGTAAGGGGTGATAATAAACATATACTCACTGAATCTTTTCGTTGCTTTTTGATTTCTTACCCCACAGTTGTGTAGGTCCTGTAAGTCGCGTCATCTCAACTTGCGTATCGTAAAATACGTCAAGCAGAACCTAATATACTGAATTCATTTTGACTCAACGTTTCGGTTTATTAATCAAACCATCATCAGGAGTCATTTTAACTAGAGACATAGGTATATATATACAAGCAGGTGGCTAAAATACTTTGGGCATTTAAACTTTAAAATAAACAAGGTTTCAAATAACTGTCTTAAAAATTACATAATGTAAGT
>JAQQZZ010120489.1:0-14620 GCA_030265115.1 Mopalia vespertina
AACTTTAAAACCGATATATTTCTTTGAAGTTGTATATTTTCGTCATGAAAATGGTGAATATTGTTTAGCCAAATTGAATATTTATTCAATCTACGGGCAGCTAAGCAGTTTTATTTTACTTCTATCAACCCCTGTTAGGAGTCCACTACAGTAAAACCAAAAAAATCTTTCTATATCTGCTCTGGATTGGCACTTATGTTCACAACTTTTCAGGGAATTTCCAATAACATATACTTACACTTCAAGACAGAGGATAACTGTTAATGGAAGATCCGAAAACTCGTAAAAGTTATTGTTTATGTGGAACAGCTCAGGGTATCGTGTTTACATTTGTTTAATGCAACCCACGTGTGAGGTTTAAAGGCTATATCGTCGAGTTTTATGGTAGTATGTGTTTTGGGTCCTTTTGGGATGCGCTTTCAATTTTGTGTGCCTACGGCCGTGGCTTAATGGTTAGTGTGTCTGTCTACTTCATGTACCGTCCACGGCTTCGAATCCGCCTTTCGACCACCAGGTTAATGAGCGAGTCACACGACGTGGCTCCCGCAATCACGGGCATGGTTTGTACGGTTTACCACTGTGTTTAAGCAAGGGACACAGTGTGAAATGGACAATCCGTCGTCATATACATTGTAAATGAAATACCAAGGGGTACAGCCGTAAACCCTAATCAATCAAAACAAACAAACAAAGAAATAAATAAATTTTGTTGAAATTGTTTGACATTATTATATTTTCTCCTTTAGCCATCCTGAACGAAGGTTGTAACGTGAAAGGTTACACGGTTTGGTCGTTAATGGATAACTTGGAATGGTCCAGTGGGTACTCACAAAAATTCGGGATTTATAAAGTGGATTTCAACGACCCAAAACGACCAAGAACTGCCAAAGATTCTGCGAAGTACTATGCAAGGATCATTCGAGAAAACGGCTTCCCTGATGTATCAGTTGTAAACCCCATAGGATAGAAGGGCAGATGAGTGTTTTCGTTTCCTTCAAGGCAAATAAATAACCATGAAACTAATAAGTCGTTTTCCTGAATTAAATATAATTTACTTTATCCGTTTATGTTGTAAGTGAAATACCTTTTGGCCGTGAGCCCTAAAATTGTTTCTTGAAAATCTTGCTTCAGAAACTGTCCTGAATCATGTTTCCTTGAATTGGTTCCGACTTTTCGGAGACTAGCTAATCAGATATGACGTCATTTTAGTGTCAAGTTAGGGTTGTGGTTAGTTAAGGATTCTGTAAAGTGTTAGTTCCAGGATTTAAATTAGTATAACTAGAATAATCCAGAATTAGAATTTCACGTTTTTCTCTTACATGATGGATACGCCGCTAATCCGGACTACACCTCGAAATACAATTGGAAACCTGTGGCTAGCAGGAGACAGATACGTTGTCTCTGGGCTTGTCCAGTTCCTAATCCATTGATACTGGCGCCATAACACTATACGTTTACCGATACCTGGGATTTGTAAAGAGGGATAAGGAACATCGCTTCCCTTCGAATCAGCAATCCGGCTAGCATGTTCCTACCACAGCGCACATTGTCCCATTCGATCGAATAACAGAGATTACACAATTAATAGAAAACTCAGAAAGGTAAGTAGCAGATTCACTCATGAAATACGAATGGTTGTAAACGATTTTATGTATAACCTGCTAGCCGAGGAACACATTCACGGATCGCGGATTCGAATTTTATCATCCCTCTATACTAATCCCAGCTGATACCCAACACGGCGTAAAACACCAAAGAGAAAACATAAATAAGTATTGCGTAAGATTTGCACTGGATAGTGTTAACTTCATGTAACACGTCATCGATATTAATCAACAATTGTACACAATATACTTTACAATACCGGTGTTTATTTGGTGAAAATGTACAATGATTCATAATACATGGGACAATGAATATACAAGGTAACATTATTTACAACTTTTAATCCTCATCAGTTAAATAGTTACAAAGAACGGATGAACATATTTACATCGAATTTCTAGTTTTATTTTTTCATGTGCTTGATCCAGTTTTCACATGAGGTAAAATGCAATCCAGTCTGCATATCCAGAGTTGCCTATCGGTACGCTCTAAATACACCTCTGACACGGTCTATACAGTAATGAGGCCAATCGTATTCTCGCGAGAGTTTCTATAGTGGACGAGACTAAGACAACTCTCGTACGCTATGCCAACCCATCGCTCATTAATTTCCGACAATATTTGGGGAGACGTATCCCCCAGACCAGCAAATAAGAAAAGGTGCAAAACAAGATGGTCCGGTTGTATCTTAGAGTCAATGTCTCGACGTAGAATCGATTCTCTTTTAGAATGTAATGAGGCTCGACTGCTAAAACACTTCGGTGTGAAATTTCCAGCGCATTGTCAGGGTATAGAATGTAATGATTGGTCAGATTTGAATGTAAAGGTGATTAAAAGACGCTTCTTATTGAAAACAATAATTACATTTTTAATCAAACAGAGTGGTAACAGAAAAGAGGTACATTTTAAGAATCGTACATTTTCCCGGTCCCTCTTCTACTGAGATGACATGTTATTTGAGAGCGGCTACCTAAGGCTTTGATGATAGATCCATGCTTCTACTGCATTCTCTAAAAGATCTTCGGTCCTTTCACTTGCTGCAGGATATGCCACCGACAATACATTTTACTACAAATCTTTAATTTAGAAATCTTGACTAGGAACTGTAACTTTTTAACTATTGAGTCAGTATTTTTAATATGTGTCTGAATGGATGTTGAGAGCGATTGACGCGATTGAAAGGACCAGAACCCTCAGGTATAGTGTTGATATTGCCTCAGTACATCTTATCAGAGTAGCTTCCCTTTGTTCTTTTTTTTCACCCAATGTGATCGTACTCGCAGGCAGTTTAAGTTGATCCATATTCTCCTGATGATGTGTAAAATAGTTTACCTTAATTTGGAAAAAAGTATGTTAATTCCTATTTCAATAGGAGCCAGGAATCGTTCATAAAAAAAAAACCGCCACTGATTTTGTAGCAGTATAGATTTTGAGAATTTTACATTTATATTGCTACTTTAAAGTGATCACCGTAGAATTTTTTTATCGAGAACTAAAATATGAATATTACAGTAAACTTAATCCGCCGAATTACTCTCGAAGGCGAGTAATAGTTGGTATTGATCTTCTGATATTGACTTATCGAATAGTTGATCTAACTCAAATAGCATTCTTTGTTTAACTAAAGATTAATTACCTCATCAATTTGTCCTATGATTTAGATTGGATTTGTGAACTCTCGCGCTGAGCAATGCTTCTAGATGCGGTTTTGTCTTTAGAACTCCATGGGTGGCGAGGTTCCGTTTTGGCTGGCGTTGTTGTCGTATTGCTGACAGAGGGTAGACGGGATGACTTTGCTTTTGTGGATATTGTTGTTGGAGTGGTAGTTCGCCCTGAGGCTAGCGTTGATGCGGTTGCTGTTGCCTTTGATTGCCTCATTGTTGTTTTCCTTGACCGCGTGGATTTTGGAGGAGCTGTAGACGAATCCGTGGATTTAGTCACACGCCGAGTAGAGAAAGGTTTGGGTTTGACTTGAGATGGTTTTCTCCTGGCGTAAACCGGTCGCCGGCCGAAATATTTAGACTTATTCTTGTGAGTTGGAGTAGCTTTTGATGTTGTACGAATTGCTTTTTCTTTCAAACTTTTTACTTCACTTTCAGTTTTATTTACCTTCACCTGAGCTGACCTGATGTCCTGAGCTTTATTTTTATTTTTAATCAACATTTTCTCCAACTTTGGATAATTGTTCAGACGGTTTTTGGCAGCAGCGCTGCTTGTGAGCCAATGTTTTTGACGCACGAATGATGTTTTGACACTTTCCTCAGAATTCTTGGCCTTCCACCAGGGCTGTTTGAGCGCGGCTCTTTTTTTCCCGCCTGCCACTTCGGATTTCCACCAATGCCGTTTAACCTCTTTCTCAACATTGGCCACTTGTGGACCAAATGGATTGCATGAGGACGGAGCGGCATCCGGTTTAACACAATACTGCAATATCTCATTAAACACTTGGACTGAAAAGAGATAAAATTTCAAATTATATTTAGAACATTTGTAGATTTTATGCCATTGGTAACAACTTACTCTCCAAGAATTGCTTGTGGTTTGGAGGAGCTTCCTGTTTCCCTGGTGTTCTCAGAGCTAAGCAGCAACGTGAAACCGACCTGTTTGTGGTGTTTTCGTTTTGCATCACCTGTTTTTCTTGTCTTGTCATTGTTTGTTGCCAGTGAGATCGACAAGTGGTTTCCTTAAACCAATCGGTTGACACGCCGTCATATGAGTGAAATAAGATTAAGCATGGCGTTTAATCCCAATCAAAAAAGCAAGATTCTGAAAATATTTTGTGTATTTAGGCCGTATTATAACAGCCCACTAAATGCAGCGCAAAGGGCAATTCACAGATTTAAATATGTTACAGAGTTAAGGGTGAAGACTAAATTGCAACACCAATCGCTATGAATAGCTCTTAATTACACGTCGCATTAGGCTTCATATACCATCGCATTCATTCACAGTACAGGTGCGCCGAGTAATGGACAATATTACAATCAATCTATGGACCATTCATATTGGTGGCAGTGCTATTTTGTGGCAGGCAGATGACTTATATCACAGTACCTTTGACAAATGGGTCATGCTTCTAACAGAACTTTCCACGCCTCCGTAAACAACTATACGAATCCTTCTTAGTCAGCACATTTAAAAAACGTGTAACTTTTGACGAACTTTTACGTTTTGGATTTAAGTAGGAAGCCACCACGAACTGTTTTTTTGTTACAGGTACCATTAATATTGGAGACACAATTGAGACCAAGCTGAAAAAAGCCTTAACTTTGATTTTTTGTTGTCAAATGCCGATTGTGCTGTCGTCAACGGCACCGTTTATTCAATGTGGGCAATGAGGTCAATCACGACAAACCAAGTCCTTTTCCTCTTGCCGTCTGACTAAGGACAGAATGTCTTAAACTTGGTTTCGCCTGTAGCAATGGAGGAACATTATTCCAAAGCGAGAAAAACCAATAACATTTCCTGGCTGTGTTAGCGTGGCTAACCACCGGCTGTTATTTGGACCAAGTCTGAAAATGCATTATTATAACTACCCAAAATTTGGAGACCGTCTCTGCTGACGTTTTTGCTAGACAGATCAAATATCTTTTTCGTAGTAAGTCGTTAACCGAATTTCCATCTACAATATTTTAATGCATTCTAAAATATTTCAAAGCTACTTACATCCTTCACACTTCTGCGTTCCATAGAAATGTCCGTTAGCACATGTGAAGAAATATTGGCAGGGTAAACCTGTCTGTCCGTCTACGTAGTCCTTGACGGCGATTTTACCAAAGGGCGGACCATAGTCACGACACTCCCTCCTGTAGCTCGTCCCACAAGGCGTTTCTACAGTACTGGCGCTGCAAGGGATAAAAAAAGTTATTAGAGATTGACATATTGACTTATGGAAATTATTTATTTACTCGTCAAGTCTTAGAATGGTTATACTTCGAAGAATAATCGAAAAGTCTGGCTTATGAAGAGATTCCACAGACTAACGATTCGCATAAAGGTGTGACACGACTTTTGGCTTACAGCTCGGCACCACCACAAATGTACCAATTCTTATTGAAGGAAACAGTAACGCAGATCGTTAATGACGCTTGTGTAACTAAAATGACCATATACTCTTAGAAATAATGGTTACTTCATCATTCTTTAGAAAAGATGGAACCATCTGTATGGAAACAACGGCATAAACGGTTCTTTAGAAAAGATGGAAGAATCTACATGGAACCTTTACGACAAAGTTGTTCTTTGATATAATAAGAAAGGGAGAAATACTTGGAACAGTCGCTGTGAAGGGTTCCATACAGAACCATAAAGGGTTTTACCAGAGCCATAAATGAATAACCTTAAAAAGTTCCATCAGGGCCATTTTTCTTAGAGTGCAAAGAACAATAAATTTGGCAATTTCAAACTGCTATTGCGCTCTAAATCGGCTGAGCTTCGCCCGGCCTCTTCAAAACACTGTCAAAAATGCTACGGTTTGCAGACCAACCCTTGCATTCTATTTTTATATATTTATTATATAGTTCTTTAAAAAGACATTCAACGAATATTACCACTCAGTAATATATTATATTATATATAATGAATATATATTCATATTTAAACGACACAATGATTTTAACATGACAGATTGGCGGTTTATTAAGAAGATGTCCTGTATTCAAATCTCAGCCGTTTCGACTGTTTTTAAATCTAGTTACCATAAGGGAAAACCATTTTCTTAAAGCGAATAAGCTCGATTTCAAAGAACTTATTGATAACCGATCAACGAAAGAAATAAAAAGTAAGAGAAAAGATTACGGTACTTAAAATGTTCATTTCGCCCGCAGCGTATCTGGAGAACGTACAAACTATATTTAGTTGGGCCTCGTAAATCAGTCAACAATGCTAGGCCAAAATGCTGTGATGACGGCTTGGATAATGTGCGCTTGTGAAAGGACTAGTTTGCCGTATAGAAAACACATTGTACCATCTGGTCGCACAGGACAGTAAGCACGGTGTTATACTCATTTAAAGGTCGCGAAAACTCCACGAACACAATTTGAATAAGGAATTAGAGTAAGCGTTTATATTCACAAGTGGGACAATTGTAAACTGTCACTTTTACATACGGATGACCCATATTTGGAGAGCTAACGTGGTTTTAACGGTTTCAAAGTCACGTGTAACACTCCGAAATTGACAGCCTTTTGATGCTTATCACTTTGATGTACCGGAAGCAAACTTTAAGAAATCTCGTCAGGACAACACATTCTATGTATTGTTTTGTTGGCGTACAAAATATGTGATTTAACTAAGATACGACTACGAACGAAGAACATAATAACATAGTCGAAATTTAGCAAAATGAGATTTTTCAATTTCATCTTAAAAATTAGTAACGAGATCAGGACTGGATAAACCATTAAGATCAACAAGCACGTGCTTAGGGCTTTAAGGTGCACCATTAGCTTTATACTGTCATTTATTCTAGGTAAAACATCACGTGACGTTAAAGATAACACTTTGGCTGACTGCCTGTACATGACAAGTAACGCGAGAAACTGCGTGAAAAGCCAATTCCATTAAGGGAAAGGAAGCACCGCAAATATACTCGACAAAGAACCATTAATTCCATCCCATTGTAAAGTTTGCTTTAATTTTCAAAAATAAAATGATATTTTATGGTTTATTATCGTTTATATTTTAAAGTACATATATTTGGGGGCTCCAAACTCTTTTAAGTGCTCAGGTGCTTGCTTTACAGTGTCCTGGACCAGTGACCACCGAATGAGTCTTTAGTGAATGCTCTCATCAACGCATATGTCGCATGATGAATGGTTTTCATTTGTTTTGATGAATGTGGATATTTGCTCTTTGATCCGTTGACTAAAATCTGTGCCAATGGGTATTAACAAAAACCATTTATACTAAAAGTTACCTTTGTTGCAGAGAAGGTCTATGATATGGTGAGAAGAGGCAACACGTGGCCACGTTGGCGTAATTCGTACCAGTTGCGATGAAGGTCAACAAAATATTCTTTATAATAGAAGTGAAGTCCCTGGTGTTAATAAATAATTCCCTGCCGTGCGAGATCGTCGTCTTGAAAGTCAATTGGACTTCATTAGTTGTTCTTATATCGCTGATATCACTAAAGCTGTTGATACTATCGATAAAAGGCGGGAAGTAAACCTACAGCCACAGCAACCGAACGACCGCGTATGGAGGCAGATAATTGTTAGAATCGTTATGTATGTAATATTCACTTACTGTTCACAATTTTTGGTCAACTCGTTGTAAACCATTCCCCATCCACATTCCACGTAAGCGCTGGATCCATCAGCTCTGCATTCGTGATAGGCTTTGCAGCCCCACATCCGGGTACCCGCTGGTACTCCAGTACAATCCACATTGCTTGGGGCCACCTGAGCACCCACCGACACTGTGTAGGAAAGATTATTATTTATTTATCAGTTCCATTATTTATTTTGCGTTTGCACCAGGTGCATACGTAAGTAACTAGTAACTAATGTGGTAAGTTTACAGGGGAATACGAGAGTAACTAGTAACTAGTGTGGTAAGTTTACAGGGGAAAACGTGAGTAACTAGTAACTAGTGTGGTAAGTTTACAGGGGAATACGTGAGAAACTAGTAACTATTGTGGTAAGTTTACAGGGGAATACGTGAGAAACTAGTAACTATTGTGGTAAGTTTACAGGGGAATACGTGAGTAACTATACTGTGGTAAGTTTACAGGGGAATACGCGAGTCATGGGCAGAGCATCACTACTTAGGTCAGATAGTTCAATAGCACAGAAAGCCTGGTCAACCATACCAGTGTCCTTCTTTCCAAAACCTTAAGTAACAATATTTTGTTACTTCTGTATAAAATGTTGAAGAAGGCTCCATTATAAGCGTTGAACTGTGTTTAAGACATATAGGCCCATACTTGTAACGGTATAGTATAAGTTACTAATAAAGTCCATGTGTTTTCCTATTCCCTACGCAACAGTTGTAAAACTCCGCACGAACATCGAAACATACTGTTTTCTTATAACGATGATACAATTGTATAATTAAGGTTTTATAATTTAAGGAAACTGTTTCAGATTAAAGTGGAAATACACAAATAAAAGCAAAAGAAAGTAAACTTGCTAGCTTATTTAAATAATTTACAATGATGAAGTTAGATATACCAACAAGGGAAGGTGGATAAATTAGAAATGATAACTCTACATATGGTTAGGTGACTTACCCAATATTATGGGAAGAGATAAGAGGGTTAGTCCAATAGCACTCGCCATGATCGTGTCTTTCTTAGCTGTGACCGGCTTAGATGTGCCCTGGGGGTTTTATAGGGCGGTTTAATGCGCGAGGTCCAGTCAAAATAAACAAAACAAAATCCATCGAGAGCAAATCTTCTCAGAAAATCGAGGATATCTTAAAGGTGCTGGGAAATCAGCCACTATTGGAAGAGCAGACGACAGCCGAGTCTGTTCATACAGTGCCCGGATGATCGTCGTGCTCGCAGTGCAGGGAGATCTGTTTAATCTTAAAGGGACGGAGCTTCACAGAAATTAAACATACGGGAACATTATGACTTTCAACCTGACGGACTTAGAGAGTCTCAATCAAAAAGCTTGACGTCCTGAACTTAATTCTAAAGTTCTTTTCTCCGCTGTTCGACAGTAACGACACAATAGTATTATTTGCTCAAGTCAGATTAGTGTGGCTTCGCTTTATTAAACTACGCTAAGTCAGAAAACAGGTCCACATTTTAAACATTTCGCTTACATGCATTAATTCATAGATAAAGTTCACTAAAATCGTTAAGATTAATCAAGCTTGTCATTTGACATTGAACACTATTTATTGGATTGGAGTTATCTGGTTTTAGTTTGGGTTTCGTCAAATACACCATTGCCACGAGAACAAGCACCAGTCTCCTACAATTAATCTGTCAATTATTGCTCCAGTCCAGAAAAAGTAGCCATGCGCGGATTCAATGGTGTTTAACGTCGTGTTCAAGTGTCTTTCATTAATGTGGTGGCGGTCTACTTCCAAGAACTGAAAGACAGCCAAAGTGAATTGTTGTATGCAGCGGTTGCAAAAGTTTAATATTTCTGTAACGACAATAAAAGCATACAAATACTTCTGCTCTTATTCAGAGGGCGCGTTTATTGTAGGATTATTGACACGCACACGTCAATCACATTTATTCTATCCATAAAAGCGGCATTTTGATTATTATTATGCAAAAACAAAGAAAAATAGTTATATGAATAAATTAGTCCATTAATTTTTAACCAAAAACAACTATATATGTATTCTAGATAAATTTGTTCATGTACTTCCTCACATCAGCACACAATTACTATGTTAGCAGTTATATAACCAAAAAGAATGACGGATTTCCTTAGTGCGTCAATATGATAGAGTTTACTCTCAGGTCTATAAAATTGCTATCTCATGAGAATTTCTATTTATTCAGAAGCCGTTGAGAGGGCTTGTGCAACGAAGAGGTGTCCCTGGCCTGTACTTAATTGACACAGTTGTGGAAATCTTGGATGGATTGCGGATTACGTAACATCGACACTAGTGCCAAAAATTGAATTGAGATGGGCGATTAAGCAATCAATTTTTCCTGTTTTTTTTAACATATGCAGTTCTATGAGAGTACATTATCCGCCTCGTATCGTTCTTGGATTGAATCACGGTATTGTTGATAGGGTTTTTTTTTTGTTTTTTTTTTATATATATAAAAAAAAAAATCAGATGACAGGTCGATAGTTTCATCACAATCGGGTAAAATGCGTTCTAAGGTTACTCAATCAACAATACATAGCAAATATTTAATGATTTAACACATAAATCTTTTTCTAGTCTGTTGATTTGCAATTCCGACATTATTTTTATTTCACACTATTGACAATCTATAAAAGCATTGCGGCTGTAAAAATATTTAAACATATATATTTTTTTATTATTTTTACGCATATTTTAAACAGCTGTTTGTCTGTGAGCATAACTTACCTGGATTAATAATAACGTACATGAGTATAATATTAATTTTCGGTGCGTGTAAATAATCTATTTTACAGATCGAAGATGATTTATTAAACATCCGGGCAATTATTTGTTTCAGTTAATTGCAGTGTTAAAAAAATATTTCCCAGCACAGCTCTTTTCTCGTATTTCCTATTCTCTTGCACTTCCGGGATACAAGATACTGGTCCCGAAAAGTCAATGGCTAATGTTTGTGAACAAAATGGGTGTAGTTTATTAGTGCATTGATCGGCGAAACGCTGAGAAGACGTTTTAAAGAAGGAGGAAGGATGTCTCCCTGACGAACGACAGACTGTTCCAATAATTTCTAGTGTAAACCCAGTTAACAACTAAGATAAACACTGTCACCCATCGAAGACAATATCTCCGTTAAACCTATTTAAATGTATATTACTGTCACAAACACTGCCACCCATCGAATACAACTGCTGTATCCAAATGTACAGAACACTCCTAAAAGAGATAATCGATCAAAACTTAGGCGATGTTCTCGCCTTTGTCTATGGCACTGAGCTATTGATCTATAACAGCTTTTGTATATGTCTGTGTTGTCTACCCGCTCTCCTTCCCGTTCACTATTAATCTATATACAACTTTATGAACAAAGCAAGATTTTTATTTCACCCTGAAAGGTTTTTATTTTGGGGGAAATTGGTCAGTTATTTCTTTGAATTGTCGGACTTCATTTCATATTTTGTGATGGGAACAGCTCGAGTCAATTCATGTAAATAAACTGTTAAGCCCTAAGGCAAATATATTTATTCACACAGAGTATTCTCAAAATGGAATGAATGTCTCTACATTGGTCGATGGAACGTAGAAGATGATCATTAAACTCGACGGCATGTTTTAAATTCTTTTCTGTTACACAATTGTTTTCGGAAGATGGAAAAAGTTCCGCTGTAATGAAAGCATTGCAGTTGCTAATGAGTAATGTAAATGAAATTTAATAAATCAGAATACTTTTAGTTCTTCGCCATGGCAATCAAGGGAACTTGAACTATAAGAATGTTTTTCAAATGGGCCCAGAGCGGTTCTTCAGATTTCGTTTGAGCACTTTTCGCACCTAAAATAATTCGGATATAAATATTTGTTTCTCTGCAGGACAACACCTTATGTTGTGTTTGTTCGGAGAGCACGTTGCCGTCTCGCAGTTTTGAAAAGGCGATATTAAAATAAATATTTAGAATGACATATTTTTGCTGCAGTATTGAATGAAATCTTCCCTCCTAGATTGTCACCGCGAGCTAACAACGTAAAATGTCTCGAGCTGTTTCTCGGTTGTTTGAGAAATTACAGAGGATTCTCTTACTTCTGAAATGTACGCTCCCACGTCGACAGGGGATCGAGTCATTCTCTTCTGCCGATGTTGCCCTCAGCAACGACGGATGGTTACAGGGAGCTTCCTGGGGCTCTTGTGCCTAAGGGGCAAGACGAATCCGATATGTTATTGCATCTTTGTTTTGCGTCTTATCATTGTCAAGGGTTGGGAGGAAGTTTCCTGTTACCCTTGTGCTCTCACAGCTAAGGGGCAACATGGAGTCGATCTGTTTGTGATGTCTTTGTATTATATCTTTTGATTGTCCTGTCTTCTCTTTGTTTATTGCCATTTGCGTCGAGGGTGCGTCCCTTTACCCATTATAGGCTCGCACGCCGACATGTGAGTGAAATAACCTTAAGTACGGCGTTAAACCCCAATCAAACAAAAAACACTAATTTTCGGTTGTCAGTGAGATCTAGAGGGGTTGTCCTTTCAACTCTTTAAATCAGAAACAATTTAAGCACGATTATAACGCACATACAAATGTCAATTTTTCTTGTCTCTGCCCAAGGGTAGTATCTATCAAGCATTGTCATTACTTTCCAACAGAGCCAAAACAATACACATTTTATAGTTGTTCCTATCAAGTGTTGGAGTAGACAGCAGCCATATAAGTGAAATACTCTTGATCACGGCGTTAAACACCAATCAGATTATATTTTCTCATGGTTGCTTGGAAAGAATGTTCTGTGGCTTAGGGCGTTCTGAGGTGAGGGACAAATCGAAGGGTATGTGTTCTGTCGTATTCCCTGTTCATTTGCACATCTTGTTTCAGTGTGCCATGTTTGCACCCTGTGCGAGATCTTGATGCGTTTGCTACGGAAATGTTGGGTGCGCTGTGTTTTTAACAATAGGGCTGGCACGCAGTCATCCAAGTGAAATAACTTAAGCATTAGGTGTTAAAACACGATTTAAAAAACATGTTTTCCTGTTAAAATTGTCCCAGACGGTTTGCTACGTTTCCGAATTTGTATCTAGCTTTCTTTAACTCCCACCACGACCTTTGAGACTCTTCGTCAACCAAGTATGACCTTATGTTTGACCTCAATTCACCCGTGTATTTTCTGTCCTCTAGCACAACTATTGCTTCTCCAAATACACTGTTATGACTGAGCTAACATTCTGTTGTTTCGTGTGTATTTGTTAGTCAAACGTTATAGTTTACATGAGCCAGAAGGTTGAAAGCTCTTGAACCGTAATGAACAATCAACCAATGTTAACTGTTTGGAGAGAGGCTATATTTATTATTAACTTTAGTGATCTTTCGGAAGGCCAAGGGTCGACATGAAGCATATTTATTAAATTGTTCTTTTACACTTTCAAGTTGTACCAATAAATAAATGTGCTTCTTCGCTGAACTCGGAAGGCTGTACTACACGATCGGAAAACTCCACTCTATCGATCAATTTTTTAATTAAATTTCTGCTCTGGAATTATCCAGTACAAAATTCTGTAGATTTTGAGGACTTTTTACCTAATATAATTATTTCATTTTCTTTGACCTTGACATCAAGAATGGATGTTTATGTTATCTGTGTATAGGGTTTATGAAAACATAAGACTTGTCAAACTCGATGTCAACAAATGAATGACATTTGAACCCGCACTGCAGATTTCTTCTATTTGATATTAGCCACTGTTGTCTTTTCAAACGCATCTTTCAAACACGCACATCCCAACCCCCTTCTCCCGAGATAAACCAAGCAACAGCAAACCTAAAGGAACGAGTTGTCTCAGCAACTTGCAATAATACATAGTGTGTACATAAGCCTACGATAAATTAAATATATTAGTGAGACCTAAGCTATTTATATCATGCACTGTTTAGGTCGTGTTTATACTTTTGTTTTCCTTACATGTATATGCTATATTTTTTAGTTTCTCTAAACAATGTCTTTAGCGTTTGGTTTTAAAGAAGCTTTTTTAACAACAATTTTGCCATTAAAACACAGCTATTTCATTTTACTGTCGTTATTTTGGAAGCGGTGTGAGCAAGATTAACCAAAATCAGCTTCCACGGCTCTTCTGAGAAAGAAGTCATTGCGTTCGATTAAGCCTTTTCATGTAGGGGATTCTGGACTTTATATGACAATGTTGACTAATCCTATGTTGTCTTATACCTACACAGCCAGTATATATTCTTGTTTCATAATAAATACAAATATGCCCGACTCCAAGCGTTTTTTTGCCCCTGAAGTCGGCTAAACTCCAACTCCAACTTATTTCTTTTGCAAGTATATCTTTGTCCATTTGGCTCGGTTTAAGTTTTAAGCCCCGTCTCAGCCATTGTCTCAAGGTTAGGGATTTCATAAGCCAAATATTTGAGCTATGTATCGATGAACGATCCGGGGTGACAGACTCTTGTAAAGCGCTTATAAATCTGCCCGGGTGAAAAGATATAGAGCACGGCATGAACCATACATTCATATTCCGTCTACTTTTTTTCTACAACAAACTTGTGAGCTAACGTATCTAAAACAAGTAAAAATACAAATAAATAAATACGTACCTATCTACCTACCTAGGTACATACATACATACATACACACATACATACATACACACATACATATATACCCATACATACATACATACATACATACATACATACATACATACATACATACATACATACATACATACATACATACA
>JAQQZZ010120500.1:0-14619 GCA_030265115.1 Mopalia vespertina
ATACAGGACGCAATACAGACACCACAAACAGATCGGCTTCCTGATCCCCTTTAGCTCTGAGAGCACCAGGGCAACATCAACCACCCGCTATGGAATTTGAAGTTTTCTTATAAAAGGACACAAGAGTTTATGTAGTGAGTGGTTGTCAATTACAATATATTGCCAGACTGTCAGAATATATTGGCCGACCTAACGGTTGACACAACACAGTGGCCCAAGCTTACAGCGGAGAAGGCAGTACAACTGACACACTTCTAACACAAGGTTACTACAAATTCTACACTAAAACTTTCTTTTCAAAATATATTTTTTTTAAATCTACAAATATTCTCTGTATTTTAAATTATCTCCTTACATCATAGCAGGTCTTTTAATTAACATGTTATGCACTTACTGCCAAAGCCTTATACATCCAAAATACTTGTATAAAATGTTTGAAAATATTTTTGAAAATTTTTACAAAATCCCTGAATAAATGACTTGATAGACAATATTTTACTTCCAAAACCGTATGCATGTATAATACTTATATATAAGGTTTCAAAACATTTTGGACAATTTTACAAAATCCCTGTGTGAACAGTATCAGGCTTCTTCTAGGAATGACTTGATAGACATCCAATTCCCTACATAGTGCACTTTCCAAAAAAATAAAAATACAGACACGATGCAAAGGTTAAATAAACAGATCAGTTTCATGTTGCCCCTAAGTTCTGAGAGCACCAGGGCAACAGGACTGTCCCTCCAACCACCAGCCCTTCCAAAAGGACACAAGTTCATATAAGTCTATCAACTGAGGGATCGTCAATTTGCTTTTAACTAAATTTAAATGTAGGTACAAAAAGCCAAGAAGTCTATACAATTTTATCCATGTATTAATAAATAAAAAAACATGAGCATTGCTGTGATCTTATGTTAAAAGACATATGAAATAAATTTGCTTTAAAATAATTTAAATGAAAGCAAGAACAAATAAGTCTGTATATTTTGCTCCCTGAATAAATAAATAAATAAAATACAAAGTCAATGCTAGGACTTATCGTAACAATGTTATATATATAGCCCATCATACTGCCACCTAGATGCTCGAGTTGGCTGTTAAAGTGTCTAATTAACAAACTCGTACTAGTTTTTAAATAGTAAACAGACACTAATGTTATTTTAATAAACTCAGTAGTACTATATAATCATTTTAAAACATGTTACCAATAAGTCACGGTAGATTAGGATGTTAAATGAAGCTCGGCCATTTTTTCCCTTGACTGTCACCAAGGGACAACTTTTTATACTTTCCCACTGATAACAACCACACTCCGTCGCAAAATGGAATAAAATGTATTCTACCTAACCATCAGTAATTTTGTAAATGTTTATCTGATGGATAAAAAGAGGAAAAGGTATAAAATGGTGTAATAAACAAATATTGTTTATCAAAATCTGTATTTTATGAGTGAATGCTTCAATACACCGTGTGGTGGTGTGATATTTTATAACAAGTTTTTCCATAACTGTTGCGAATATTTTGAGACTGTACTGTACTCCTATAACTGGCAAGTGGCTATCTCCAAGTTAATTTTCTCAAAATTGGACACCCACACCAATGAGGAGTAAAAAAGTGAAACAAAAAGCCATGGGAAACTACATTTTAAATAGTTAAGCAGCCCCATATAAATGAAGTTTAGTTTAATTGACTGGAATAGGCATTTTCTACTTTACAGTAATTTGTTCAGAGGATTGAAAAAATATTAAATGATTAGCAGTATGGAAATGTGTGAGAAAAAAAATATCCTTGAAATAAAATATTTTTTACTCGTCTTTCACTTTTTTAACCTTTATTTAGAAAATATATTTCTTGAAATTAAATTACATACATACATACATACGTAAGCATTAAATCTTGGTGCTTCTGGGTTTTTTTTTCTTCAAAATGTTTAAAATGATATCTTCATTTTTTTCATTCCTTTTAAATGACAGCAATATATATTACACAGTTGTCATGAGGTATATGATGGCTTTCAGCAACCACCAGCTAATTAGCTGTCAGCAGAAACTAAATCTCTGCCTTACATGACTCACTACAAATTTAATCAACCATGATACGTTGGAAATTTAAGGATTTGTTTTTTAGACATTTGTGTTGTAATCTTTTCCGGCATATTACTTTAAATCGGTTCTCTAACATTTGCTGCTTTTGTGCATTTATGAAAAATAATAACGTCATTGATAATCGAATTGACAAAATCAGTAGCAAAATGCATCTTTAGACCGACATGTCTAACAATTTGGGAACCTTATAAACGGGTCCTCCTAAAATAAGTTTGCTTAACCATGGGGAAGCCCCAGTACAGTCCTTTCTCCAACAGCACAGGCCTGTGTGTTTAAGGTTTTGCTAAATGGTATTTCATTTAAAAGAATAGACAGTTTTTGTTAATGTGGTGTAAAGATAAAAATGCTGGTTTTCATTTGATTGGGAAAATCTTTACTTTACCTTTCAAAAGTTTCGTTTGTTTGGTTGGGATTTAACAGAATACTGAAGATTATTTCACTGATATGATGGCGTGCAAAAGTTTTGTAAAGCCGAGTTATCTGCATTCACTGTTTCATTACTTTAAGACACTCACCATTGCCATGTCGCCGGTCATATTGATTGTGAAAACCAAATTCTAACCATTATCATATAAGTTCTTTCAAAAAGGTGAATGAATTCTACTTCCGTTGTGACATCACATAACACTAATCCATAACGTAAACCTACGTCATTTACTGGGTTCCATGTTTTTGGCATACGCGTACTCTAAATCACCTCAAATTCCTCCATAAAATGACTATTTTGGAAGCTATGGAAAAGACTTAAAGTTGAATGGTGTCTGAGAGGCAGAAGATGAATTTCTCAGCTAGAAAGCATCAACATTTCTCAGAAAACATTAATTTGTTTGATTACATGCTGTACTATTGTCACAGCAAGCAAAGAAGTTAGGATTGGTCATAAACTAAATTTGAGATGATTTAGTGTATATCCTACCAGAAGGCACCCAGTCTATATATTTTTAAATAGATGTATAAACTCACCTTTGTAAAACAAACAAAAATGGTGTACCTTGTGTTCTAGATAATAATCAAAATGTGCATTTGCATCTCCTCGTGTTAGTTTGTTTGATTGATTGATTGTGGTTTAATGTCGTACTCAAGGGTATCTTACTTATATGATGACGGATTGTCCACTACACACGGCTCCTTTCCTAATTACGGTGGAAAACCGAGAGAAAACCTTGTAAAAACCACCCCCGCAATTGCTGGAGCCACATCGTGTGACTCACTCCTCGTGTTATAGAGGTTAGGACCAGTTGACACTGATTTTTGTTTCAGCACAGTGAAACTGCCAGACATCATTCAATTTTATTGAAAGTAGCCTGTTTTTTTTTAATTTGTTGGCCACACTGGTGTGGGCTAATCAAAAGTTTTCTTTCCCGTTATATGAAGACTTTAAACTGCTGGTAATAAGATGCAAATCAACAAGAAACTTAGTGCAAACCACCCATGATCCCCGGTCACCAAAATTGTCCTTCAATCATAAGGGTTCTTTCTACATGCAGTATTATATTGAAGGGCTTGAACAGTCCATTTTACAATTTACCGAGCTGCTAGATTTAAATTAAGTTAAATATGGACAGGGTATGTTTATACCCTGTATAAATAATTTGTTTTTGGGGATATCTTTCGGAACAGATTCCATAAAGTTTCTATTAACCCGTTTCGATTGGTCAATAGATTTGAATCTTTTGGACTCAAAGCAAAGCTGAAAAAATGGAGAATGAACCATTTCCTATAAAAATAGCGTAAAAAAGGACGAATTTGGTGAATCCAACAGATAAAAGAGTGGTAAAAGTTGTATAAAGCGGATATAGGCATCAGTGTAACATATACCCACTTAAATGAAGAGGGCACAGGCATGTCTTCAAAAGATTCTGGATAATATTAAGAAAATTAATTTTGCTACTACTTAAAAAAATTCCATCCAAGATGAAAAATTTGAATGATATATTTGAGTGGGGTGTGCGATAATAGACCCTCTTCATCTTAAATGCTTTTTAAGCGGACAAATCCCATTTCTGATTCGACTTCTTATTTTTGTTTGTAGTTAAAATTGAATATATTTCATCACTTTTCCTTTGGTGGGATGAGATGAGAGAGTGAAGAGGTAAAAAAAGGCAGGTCTTTTTCTTGCAATTAGATGTTATTACGACAATAATGAGGGCTGAGATAGATTGAGAGATGAAACAGCTGGGGTTTCAACGAAGCCCCTTGACTTACTCCACGACTCCTGATAATGTGAATTGAAAAATAGAAAAAGCGATCTGTCCTGAATGATTCTGAAACTGTCTTTGGTTGCCCCGTTGGTAAGTAAATAATAAGGTATTATACTGAATGCAGGCTTCAGTAATAATGAAGAATTGATTGAAAATTTCTAAGTTATACAAGCCAAAAAATCTTTAATCATTAGGATATTTACAGTGCTCCTGTGTCTGGGCGGCATAGCCACATGTAGGACCACTCAAATCGTACCCTTTTTGAAAAACACCAGACAACAATTTATACAAAGTGTTTTGTCAATTTTTCTTACCAGATGCCAACAAAATGGAAGACACCATCAGACATCAGGAAATAAAAAATAAAAAAAGTTAAAAATAAAAAATGTTTGTTTTAGCTGTGCAGAGTGGCCTCTATGTAAACAGTGGGCCTGATTTCCGGATAGGCTGTTTATCGCTGGTGAACATCTAGATTTGAGCAGACAAATTGTATGGATGTTTCCGCAAGAGGATCTCAATAGTATGGTAAAGTGCTTGGTCTTTATCATGAGATTTTGCCTCATCAACACCTGAATTTCTATCCGACAAGGGCCATATGGCAGTGATAGTGCCTAGGGCATAGAGCTACCAGTAACATTAACCACATCAATAACACTCAGAGACACAGTAAAAACACCACTTGGGGATCCAAACAAGAACTAGAAAAAGTTTTGGTGTATCAAGTCACAATTCATCTCCATTGCACTTTATTTTACAATATGAGTTAAAAGTTTATTCAATTTAATAAAACACACAGTTATTTTCTTTATATCATTAGATAATGAAAATTAAATAAACCAAATATTAAACAAAGGATAACCATGATTAGGCCACAGATAGCAGCTAATGTATTTTCCATTTGCTTGATTGACTGGTGATAAATGTTGTAATTTCAAGTTATTTATTGCACCTGCCCAGTTCCATTCAAGGACCAGTCCACTGTTTTTGTACAAGCTAAATCAGGTGAAGAGTGGCACAAGTTATTGACAACAGACTGACAGGCAAACTTGTTTGGCTGGACACATTTCAATTTCTGCATGATAGATGTACCATGTTTAACGTTAAAATGAATTAAAAAGGTATTACGAGATCATAAAAAGTCCAAATAAATTTAATATTTGATGTCTTTCATGTCAGATAAAACAAACAAAAAAACTTATGTCACAATTTTTTTTTACTATATTTATTTTTTATACAGCAATACCCCCATGGGAACAAGTTTATTGATAACCAAGACAAACCATTCTCATCTGTCCAATCGGCATTTAAAGATAGAGGGAGGAAGTTTTAATTTAAGGAAGTAAACCGATCATTACTTACACAGCCGAATAATCTCCCTATCTTAATTTGACGCTATCTCTGTGTTTATCAATGTTTCTGCTTGTAGAGGCTTTAGGCAGTTCAGGCAACCAGAAGAACATTGCTAAAGTCTTCAAGAAGAAATGTCAACATAACTATCAAATACTACATACCTCCTTCCCCTCTTTTTGTTTCTGCCATTAATCAAGGGTACCTTTACAGTTAGAACGGGCTATATTTAAATCTAACACAGTGGCAAGGTTATCAAAGTTCCGCAGCTCAATTCTTCACAAGCTGACAGCCCCGCTACCAAATTATCTTCAGGATTATTCTATCATTCGCTCTCCATCCCAGTAAATTACCATCTCTAATTGGACGGCATAGTTTTGGAGGTGTTTCAGAGGAGATTTGAGGAAAGCATTTCAACAGGTCCGCTGTAATTGATTAAACCTGTTCTTCGTGTTAGCAGACACCATCTCAAGGTTATTGTCACAGCTATTTTTTACGTTTTATGATAGTCTACACACACACATAAAAACATAAGTTATGTCAGAATTTGCCATAATGCTATTATACAGTTACTCTTTCATGTTATTCTTGTCTTCACACATTTTTAATGAGCGAAGTAAGATTCAGTTCAGCTGCTTCTTTATTGGGGTTTAACGCCCTACTTAAGGCTATTTTACTAAAATAACGGCGTGCCAGGCCAATGGTGAAGGAAACCACCCTTGATGCCACTGGCAACAAACAAAGACAAGACAGGCCAAACACTGGACACAATACAAAGACATCACAAACAGATCGGCTTCATGCTGCCCCTTAGGTCTGAAGGCACCAGGGCAAAAGGAAGCTCCCTCCCAACCCTCCACAGTAACATTCAGTAGTAAGCAATTGATAAGAGATAACAATGTCTTTCTTCAACTATTTGTCAAGATGATCCCAATTTCTGCTTGTGCACATAAAATGTAAACCGGTAATTAATTTTGTTAAACAAAATTGTAAAAAATAATTGTTATCAATGCCAAAAACAGAAAAAAAGATTTTCTGGCAGAAATTATACTTTAGATCACAAAATATTTATAAACCAAATTTTCAGTCAACAATTGACAAAGAAACATCTCTTGGCTATCCAAGTACCTGCTACTAAACTGGTTTGCTTGGAGGATTAATGCCGCACTCAAGGGTATTTCACTTCCTTTCATTTAGCATTTACATGTTTGGTGGATTTGTTTGTTTGTGGTTTAATGCGGTACTTATTTCACTCCCATGATGGCGTGCCAGCCCAATTGGTGAAGGAAACCACCCACGACGTCACTGGCAACAAACAAAGACAAGACATATGCAGGACAATAACAGGACGCAATACAGACACCACAAACAGATCGGCTTCCTGTTCCCCTTTAGCTCTGTTTGTTTGTTTGATTGGGGTTTAACGTCGTACTCAAGGGTATTTCACTTATATGATGACGTGCCAGCCCAATGGGTGAAGGAAACCACCCTCGACACACTGGCAACAAACAAAGACAAAACAGGACAAATACAGGACAAAAACAGGACGCAATACAGACACCACAAACAGATCGGCTTCCTGTTCCCCTTTACCTCTGAGAGCACCAGGGTAACAGGAAGCTCCCTCCAACCAATCGCGCATGTTTGGTGGAAGAAAAACATATGTGAAAAATTTGTGCAACAGGTGCCTCTTGGAAAACCCAGTAGAAACCTTGTAAAAACCATGTCACAATCTCCTAATAAGATAGCAAAACTCTTTCATTCATTAATACAGGTATTTATATTTGCAAAAGGTCTTTAAGGAAATTCATTAGAGTAAAACAAGTTCCCAAAATCAAAAGAACTAAATCTTACCAATAATACATAACACAGGACGCTGTACGGATTTGTTGGAAATAAAACACAAAAACAAATTTGCTTTGATGTATTAAACTAATGCTACAGTATTACACTTTACGGTCTTGCTGGACCCCTTGTGCTCAAAATTATCACTTGGATTAAAAGTTAGGTATTCAAACTATATGTTGGTGAAAAAATAATTCCAAATTCTAATCACAAACAAAAATAATAATTGGATTTCAACCCAATCACATATATCTAATCCTGAATATTCAAGATTTCCAAAAATATATACATATATACGGTACAAATTTATATTCTTCTGCTTAAGAGACTAAATACAACGGGTGTTCTGAAAATCAATCCAAGGGTCCAACAAGACCGTAATATGTATATACATTCCCTTTAAAAAATAAAGCAGTAATAGGACTTGATAAATGCTCATTACGTAACAATTAAACAGTTATTAACTGAGTTTAAAGTCACTTAACAAAATGAGCTTGTTTGATTGGGTTTTAACGCCGTATTTAAGGCTATTTCAATAACATTACGGTGTGCCAGCCTAATGGGCGAAGGAAAGCACTGGCAATAAACAAAGATAAGACAGGACAAAGACAGGGCATAGAAACAAGACAGCCCACACAGATCGGCTTCATGTTTCCCTTTAGTTCTGAGAGCACCAGGGCAACAGGATTAAACAAGATGAGCAATATTTTTTTAATTTTATTTCACTGTAATTGTTGTCACATGAATTAAATATTTCATAAATTAAAAATAACTTGAGCCACCTTTCAAGTGAAAACATGACACCTGTCAAAATCTATGACCGGAAACTTTGGACAAAAAAAAGGCCGGATTACTGGGAATGTTTTTGCTTTATTTTCTTGCTGTGATTAATTAGTATTATATTTTAAGAATAAATATCTTTATTCACTTAAGAAGTCTATTTATTGACATTGGGGTAGTGTGTAAAATGATCAGAATCAATTTTAACTGTATGTTGTTTTAGGTGTAAGACAAACTTCTTAAATCACAATGTAAACTTTAAAATCCTCTGACACTGACGTCTAGGAGGCAGCTCGGAGCTCTACTTTGATTTGAAGGGTTGGAGTTAACACAGAAAAAGAAACAAGATCCTTACAATGATAAACGAGCCGTTTCTTTGTATGACATCACATTATTCTAGCTCAGACACTGGCATCTAGACATTGAGATAGGGAAGAATGGCTAATCTATTGTACAGGTCAGATTAACACCAATACGCATGATAACTAACAGGACCAGACAAAGTGATTTATTCTCTGGAAACACCATCTACTAAAGCATACACGTACGATGTGCCACTGAACAAAAACACTGCTTTTCTTATTCAACATCTTTCTTTTAATTTTTTAAATATTTTTTCCTGCAAAATAAAAGCTGTGTAGCCCTATAAGTCATTTTGGAATAAACACGCCCACTATTTGTACATAAATGGTAACCTTCTCCCATATGGATACCCTGGAAGCAAAAACCAAGGACCACAGTGGAGAGAGGTTAGGGTGCTGCATAGGGGACAAATGCAGTGGATACGTTCAAAAGGACATAACAAATATTTGGCTAACACCATTATTTCATAACAAAAACAAAACAAGGGATAGCACAAGCCCCATGACGTTTTAATTTCACCTTGACTGTATTCTCCTATAAGCCTTGTTTACACTTCATATTTTATGCCACAAACTATCTCTCATTGCGTTGTCTCTGACTTTGTGTTCGAAGATTTCATATCCTAACTTTCTTTTCCCTTACATGTCCAAGGCCTGTGCTGTAATCTTTACCGGTATAATCTTAAAATCGGTCCTCTAAAATGTTTTGAGATAACCTAACATTCGCCGCTGCTTTGCAGACTTTTTAAACACACAAATGTGCATTTATGCAAAATAAAGCAAAATTGCTTTATAATACAAACTTCATTGATGACTGGTTTGACAAAAGTGGTCAAAATCAGTAGAAAAATGCAAATTGAGACGAACACTGCAGACAATTTGGGGAACCTATAAATCGGTCCTCCTAAAATAAGTTTGCATAACCATGGGAGGACCCTGTTGGGTCCGTTCTCCCCATCAGCACAGCTGCACAGGTCTGATGTCCTATGTTTATATTTTTTTTAATGCATATGTTTTTCTTTTCTCTCTAACTTTGTTTAAATGTCAAAGACTTGCTGTATATTTTAAACTCTGGTGAAATAAATAAATAGTCAATCCATTAAAAATCATCCCAGAACCTGAAGGACACACAATTTTAACAAAACAAATTATAACATACTGAAGAAAAGAATTCCAGTCATAATGAGAAAAATCGAAATTTTAACACAACAAATTCTAAGGAAAAGAAGTATAGATGGAAAGATAAAAGAACAAAAACTTTTAAAATAACATATTCTAAAATTCTGAAGAAAAGCATATAGCAACTGACCTGCTGTAATGAAGATTCCACCTGAAGGATAGATGAGGACACTCTCCACAGGGTGTTCATGGTTCACTGATATCACACTCTCGGGGATCCTCGTGTCGTACAGCTTTACTGTGTGGTCATAAGAACCTGTCAAATGTAACATAATTATTCAAATTCAATTTTTATTTTATTTAAATAACTGAAATATAACTTAAGTGTCCTAAGGATCAAATTGATTTTTTATTCAGGATTGATTGGTTTAATTTCTTGCTGGACATGGTCTTATTGCTGTCAAATGTCAGCCAATAAGCTAGACAGGACAACTATGACAAAAGGCTAAGTTAACACAAACAGATCGGCTATGCATTGCGCCTTAGCTCTAAGGGCAACACGAAGCTCCCTCCACCAGCCAGCGCTGGCTATACTCAAAACTTTTCCACTTTCATGATAGTAACCGTGCCAGCGACTATCAATTAGTAGGGGTAAAAAGTTAGCAGAATCGGATTTAATCTATGTCTAATGAAGCTACCAAATATTCCTTGTACATTGTTCTCGAATAATCCAAAAGTTTGTTTGTTTGATTGGAGTTTAACGTAGTGATGGTTGTTTCATGCACATGACGACCAGCCACTGGTGGAGTAAACTACCCTTGACCACAATGGCATAATCCAAAATTAAAACTGTGAGCTTCACAAGAAGTCTCTGTCTTTGTTGTCCAATAAAGACAGACTACAATGTGATTTTGCATATTTTACCAAGGTTTGACGAGCAGCTCTGTGAATAGACACTCTTGACCAACCAATCAGTGTCGTATAGGCTTTTGTCAGATCTGCATATGCAACAACACACTCATATTAAAAGGGAGATAATTAGATCTGGTTTCGTTCACATTGAATTTTTCATGTAATATGTGGCAATTTCTGTGCTGTCTGCAATCTGAGTCAAATCAGATCAGTTTGTTTGTTTGTTTGATGTTTAACGTCATACTCAAGAGTATTTCACTTATATGACGACGGATTGTCCACTTCACACTGCTCCTTGCTTTATTACGGTGGAAAACCGGAAGGAAACCTCGTAAAAACCACCCCTGCGATTGCCGGAGCCACATCTTTATAAACAAGCAGTATACAAAATGTAACGAACTTACCTGAGATAGAGAGGCCAGCCTTTCTCCAGAGCAAACTCAAATGAGCAATATGCAAAATCGCGTATAGACTGAAATACAGAAGAAAAACCAAAATTAAAACATAATACCGAATTTATTAATTGGTTGATTGGCGTTCACCAGTATTTAATGATATCTTGGCAGTGTACCTGTACAGTCTACTGCCAACTATAAAGTAATAGATATACAATCTCTGTGTTAGTGCAATTATTTTTAAGAAATTTACAAAGTCTGATGGAAAATGTGACCTTAAATCGCCCAGTAGTCTCCTTTATAAATGTAATTTAAGTATGCAAATCTACCAACTTTCTTCTCCCAAGGCCGTGAATGTAGACATGAAGTTGTTAGTAACTTCCATTTTTGACATACCACAAAAGACCTGTTGATGTAATAACTCGATACATGGGGATATAAACCTATAACCTAGTATCTGTCACTGTCAGTAATATAACTCCCATCTATAATTCCTCAACATCAATAATAAAATGTCAAATCATTAATTGAGGAAAATTTACAGTAGATATGACAGTTCTCCATCCCATCCCCTTACCGGTATCAATATTAGTTCATTTTGTGACCTTGACTTTCATGTGACTACTGAGTTGGACAGTGGATCTCCCATGGTTTTGGAGCATAGAAAAGTTTTACTTAGCATTTTCCAACTTAACAAAAACACTTTCATTTTATGGGATTGTTTAATAGTGTTAATTACTGTTGGAATACACCAGTGTCATATCAGGGAAATGGCACTGGTAACACACTAATCAAACAACCCTTCCCTTAAAGTGTGTGGCCTTGAGCTGTCAGTGTAATATGTGACCTTAATGACTGACCTTATCAGTGTTATACATGGCCAGAGCCACACCGCCTGTTCCATCGAAATCAAACACATTGAATTTCATTGGTTCTCCGCCGCCAGCTGGTGTCCAAGAGATTTCCAGTTTACCAGACCCAGGTACCACAAAGTCTGTCGCTTTATACTGACAACAATAATGGTTACATTATCAGGTATAGTCCTCTCAGTTTATTAAGCGACCAATTAGAAAACATCAGTATTCCAGATCTAACTGGATTGATAAAACAGAAACTTTTAATTAACAAGTTGAATCACAAAGCTACATATATTATGCTGCCTGTCTAAAATAACAACATTAACAAGCATAATTGTAAGTAAACCAACGTTTGTTTAAAGCTGTTTACACATAAACTACATGTATTTATAATCAGTCTCTTAAGTACCAGCTGTGATGTGAATTCCAAAAAGAGAGAAAGATAACTCTGTCAAGCAAAAGAAAGTACCTGATCTCCGTAAGCGTGACGCCCTATGATGATACTCTTAATCCAGCCCGGAACAAGACGAGGAATATTTTTACAGATGATAGCTTCTCGGAATACCGTCCCTCCAAGAATATTTCTGATTGTTCCATTAGGAGAGCGCCACATTTTTTTCAATTTGAATTCTAAACAAAGAATAAATAAACGTTTTAATCTATAAAGTCAATAAGTCTAAGGTTATTTTTTTAAATTAATTTTTCTGCCCGAACAGATTTTGTGTACAGGATCTCTATAAAATCATCTTTATAGTGAAAACATATAACTATCAACCAGGCTTGGTCATTCAAGATTTCATGACTCTGATGGTAAATAGTTGCATGTTCTTTTCTAGATAAGAATCCCAAACAATTGTTAACTTGCGATAGCTATCCAGGTTACATCTTAACTTGGTCAAAATTCATTTTCTGTTTGCTATTTCTATTTAACCTTCGTTCAACTAAGTATTCAAATCTATCATTCAGATATTGCTTACCTTCTACTCTCTTCTCGTCTGGTGTAATTGTAGCACACTTTATACCCACATTATATTTCTGTATGGCATTGGCTGCATCAACCGTCACTACAACAACAATACAGAAACAAGTCAATTTATACACTTACTGTAAAGAAAGGAAACAATCAACACAAAAACATTAAAATACATATATTAATGAACTCAGAGCCTAAACTGACATCAGATATAGTAATATTTATACAATTTGTTCATGATCCATGTTTTATGTTTTATTATTCTCAATAAGCCAGGCCACTCACCAGAGGCTTGCTAGATTTGTTTAATGATATGATCCTAAAGCTCCAGGCTCTAGCTAGGACCCTGGACTGATGTACTGTCAATCAACCCCCCCACCTCCCCCAATCTCTCAATACTGTTATCAGTCTTTCTGATGAGGAGACTGTATTAGTGTTATGTCAATTTGGTTAAGATGAATATAAGGAAAGTTATCTCACCCTGATCGTTGGTAGCATCTCGACTCTCAATACCCAAGTCATATGAGTGAATCTCCAAGTCAACAAATGGGATAATTAATTTCTCCTTGATTAAATCCCAGATGATCCTGAAAATATTCATCAATTTAACGTGTCAAAAACGTAACGACTTATTAAATGAACACCTAAAAGCAATTTTATATCACAGAGTTGTCTCCCTGCAGGATCACAATCTACAGTCAGACATTCACTGGATCACCTCCTTAACCCATACACCACTATTATACAATAAAACCTTGCCAAGACAATGTAACAACTCTATCAGACAGGATGAAGTATTACAATGAAATCAAACAAATCAATAATAATATGTTATAAAATACCTCAGCAGGATTACTATGTTACATTTACAGATATCATTAATTCAACTGTGTAAAACCTGGGATAAAAATATACAGGGATATGTAACAGCAAGCTTTAATCTTGAATTGCCGATGAAATCACGAACTCTCTTGCGGAGCGCAGAAACTGGCGAGATGCTTTACCGGTTTGCAAGAAAAGAAGACAGTGTGTTGAATGAAAATGACTTGATTTCACTCTTTAATATTTCCATTTTACAGCTGCTATCAGAAAAAAAAAAAGACTTAAGTACATGTAAATGACTATCTTTAAATCTGTAGAAAGTAGTATTATAACTCGGAGAAAGTGCATTTGGGTCAATAAACAATCTAATGTTGGACTAGAAAAACCTTGTATTTGGGGGGAAAAAAATGGTGGCCGATTGAAGAAAGAGAAGGCGATCAAGACTTTTTGGTGTCTCAAACCGCTAAGGCAGTTTTTCATTCACCCCCGTCAACCATGTTACATGTAATCCGTCAAAGAGATGTTAATGCTAGTCTAGTTTCAATTAAAATTAAGCTAAATTATTATTTCGATTATATTTTTAGACTGCAAAAACTGCGATAATCAAGCAAATTGTATATTTGAGTATTTTGGGTTTATTTTTTACCAAGTCATTGGGGGCGTGAATGAATTAAATTATACTTGTTTTTCCGCATAACTGACATTGAATATCAATAGAGAAGTTAATGTTCGTTGTTTTATATTCACATTCCGTATATGTCAAATATTTATATGTTTTTGCGGACCTTTAAAACAACAATACAAATCATGGATGGATACTCTCATGAGCTATCTATCACCATAGTAATGCACATGCGCATTGACAACTGTCAAGCTCACCAGTTTTCCGGAATCTTTACG
>JAQQZZ010120511.1:0-14618 GCA_030265115.1 Mopalia vespertina
TGCTGTGTAATATGCATGTGCTAATATCGATATGTGTTATATAACATTTTGAAATGAGAATTGTAAAAAACTGTTATGTGGAAATAAAAACAATTAAAAAAAATATCAACGAAAAAACGATTTATAGAGCGGTCCATTCAGAGTATATGTTAAACTACTAGTCGTATTCATGCTTTCTAACCGCCAAGTGTTAACATCTTTCAGCTCAGTCTCACAGTAAACCAAAGCTCCAGTGACTAAAATGTGATCTAAAACGAAATTTTGAACTGGTTCGAAAGACAGATGGAAAACGAGAGAATGATAAATATCCTGTTCGTGTAATAGAATCATCATCTAATTTATAAGAGGAGATTTGACACTTCTCTGTTTGTTGTCTTTCGATCCAGTCCAAACTTTCGTGCTCATGTACTGAGGTTTCAGAGGTTTTGGAAGTGTTAAAATGTCTTATTAATACCTTGTTTATGGACCAAGACTAATTGTAAGATATTGACTCGAATTAAAACTTATTTGGTGTACTTTTCTATCATATTTCAGTTAAATAAATATTGCATTTAAACCGACACTGTTTTCTGTAACGCGGGTGCTGATCACTCTCATGGACGCTTTATACTGACCAATGAGCGCTTCTCGATTTCCTTCTCGCCAGTGAAGCAAATATATATTGATTTCTGACTACAATTTCAAAACTAGAATGGCATAAATTGGATAAATGGAATATCAAATTCGTGACTCGGATATCAAATTTATGAAACTCGTTTTTTTTTGTTGGCTTATCACAAGTGAAAGAATAAGCGGAATGCAGCATGCACTGGTTGTCATTATATGGCGACCGAATCACCTGTCACATCAGTCATAATGTTAGAAAACATGCTACTGTGTAAAGCATTGAACAGTTCAAGGAAACCATCCTATAGATATCATTACCAGTATAGTCAGAAAGGGACCAGTTTCCGTCACATCAGTTTATTGAAATAGTTTCTCGGGAGGTTAACGTGGAATTGGTTGCACGATAATATGGCCATCTTTTCCATGGAACTTTGATTAACACCGAGTTTGAGGAGAGATCAACTGTCATTTCTTTTTTACCACAGTCTGATTTTTCCGGTGCGGTATGTGAATATTATGTTTTAATTTAACATCGGAATTCTAACAAGGTAGAAAGAAGGGAAAGAAACTAAACTTTTTCATGCACCACAAAGCCAAATTCTTTTCTCAAGGAATCATTTTGCCACAATTATCGTAATCAAGTAATTTATGAGTGCAAAATATAGAAAAGGGGACTCTAGTGACTTAATTTTAGTTTGGTGTTGATATTGTGAGGTTAAAAAAAAAATTACCGAAGTATTTTCTCTTCGGGTCGACAACTTATTTATGTTGTAAGAACATAAACGCTTGCAATTTCTCGACACAAGGTTTGCATCATTCTATAAGATAATCGGTTCTACAGCATACGACGAGACAAGATACACCAGGGCCATCTTGTTTTGCGCTTCTTTTATTTGCAGATCTGTTTAAAAGGAAGCCCCAAATATTGGCGGAAATTAATACACGATCGCCTAACATGGCGTACGAGACGTCTTAGTCTCGTCCACTATAGAAACTCTTACGAGAATTATATTGGGGTTGCAAGAACCGAGTCTTTCGCTTTACATACCAGTATATCGATTCATTTCTCTTTATTACCAGAGTTTTCGATGGTGGACAGTACTATATAACCCGCAATTAGATAAGAGACTCTGTATAAGTGAAGTAGCTATGTGTCCATGTAAATAGAACATTTAAAGTTAATGCACTACAGGATGTAATTAGTTATATAGAAGCACAATAAATGGTCTATTGAACAGTATAATGGGTCGTATTAGATTATTAAACTAACAAAATGTCATGTTTGAAAGATGTCATAGAACACACGGTCGTGAAAGATGTATAAATCTGCATTAAAATCGTACATCGAGTTCGCTGGAACCCTACTCACCGGTAAATGCACACCTGCTAACACCTATATAAACATAGCTTTTTAGTTTTTTAGAAGTATATTATGTTCTGAACCCGCAACAGACGGCAACTGTACGCGTGGACTATATTTTCAGTTGATTTGCAAAAAAAATATAATTTTAAAATATAATCGATTCTACTTCCTACGTCGAGACATTGACTCCAAGATACACCCAGGAAATCTTGTTTTTTTGCACTTCTTTTATTTGCTGGTCTGTGGCATACGTCGCCCCAAATTTGGCGGAAGTTAATGCGAAATGACCTGGCATAGCGCACGAGAGTTGACTTAGTCTTGTCCGGAGCACATTCGAAGACTTCCGACTGATTGCTCATAGTGCCACATCAAATTAAAACATAACTCTTTTATACCGACCGTTGAATACACAAGTAACTTGCGTTTATCGACCTTACATTCATCACTAAAACATAGTTAATTGTCTACATTCAAGCGCATATTCACCCTTTTCTGCATGGTGTTTATTTTTATTTCTGATCTCAATTTTGTGGTGACTTGTTATGCCTATCGCTCAATTTATGTGAAAGACTATACCTGTCTGGAATATTTGTCAGCCACTATGACAGACGTAAAATGTGTTAGATACGATCGACAAACAGCCTTGTTTGGTTTCCGGCGGACCGTCTAGCAATAACAGAAAAACACATTACCGAGATTTTTTACCCATCAATCTTAAACAATTATCTGAACATGATATTAGCAGAAAATAAGATAACATAACACGGGAATTCTGACAAGATCAAGAAATGGAATTATTTATGTTTTTCAGCCAAACGCTTTGATACAATCATTTTCAAATGTATCCTCATAATCTTCGCAGGCGATGCAATGAGGATATAAACGTGATAATCTATTATTTAAGGAATGTAATAAAGGTGCATCCGGCATATCAATAAAATAATTATAATGACGTAATATTAGTATGAGTAAAGCCAAAGAGAATTTAAAAGCTCATTTTTACATTTTTTTAAATAATTTTTTTAAATTTTCCAGTGAAACACTTGTTTAGTGCCTGCGACACGTGGTAGCTTAGCTCACGGGTTCAAGTCCGTCTGTCCACTATCAGGTATATGAGTGAGTCAAACGCAGTGGTTCCAGCAATCGCGTGGGTATTTTTTTACGAGCTTTCCTCCAGGTTGTCCATCGCATTTAAGTAAGGCATAATATAAAATGGAAAGTCCGTCGTCTTAAAAGTGAAATGCCCTTGACGTTAAACCCTAATCAAACAAACACACCATATGTTTGTGAAGGGAGTCTGCGCACGCTGTTTACCTGCCCTGCCAATGTTTAATTGAAGAGCAAAGCTTATCCAATTGTATTTATTTATCCGATGTTAGATCAACAGGATTACATCCCAATAACAGATCATTGGTCAGCATTTGTGTGGGAGGAAAACTGGGTAGTAAATTTACCCAGAAAACCCACGATCTTCCGCTGGTTGCTTGCATATCCACCCACATACGGTCCGCGGAATCGAATCCGCGACCCCAGCGGTGAGGGGGATATATGGGCCAGAAGCGTACACTCTCTACAGCGTACACTCTAGACCACTCCGCCATGGTACATCTTAATGCCAATATTGCTGGTGAACGGTAATTAATGACATGATACTGAATAATAGACTCTGTAAATAAAAGTAGCTTTCAGCCTATGTAAATAGGACAGTGTTAACAATTCACACTATGTTATCCGAGACATAGAAACAACACAAGTGGTTAATTAGACATGTACAATTTAAGTTGTGTAAAAATGCTATTATCAATAACGGTAAGGCTTCTATAGGGTGGGGCGCGCGGGCGTGATTCAAGTGTAAACACGTCTGACGACTGATCCTCGATCCTTCAATGTGAAGCTTTGAGCTTCAAGTCCCATTGTATATTTCTTACAATGTGAGGGAGATACACGAGGAGATTTCAGCAATGGTGTGGGTTCCATCGCATTTAAGTAAGACAGAGTAAGAAGTGGAGAAACCGCCGTAATATCAGTGAAATACCTTTGGGTACAACGTTAAACCTTGATCAAACAAACAAAACAAACAATCTAGACGGTGATTTTCTGTTGCCAATAAATTCTTCTAAATATGTTTTGATCGGTAAATGGTCTGCGACGCTTATGACAGACCGTACAATACTGATATTGACGACGAAATGCTCAACAGGTTAAGACCACGTATCAGACGTCTAGCTTAGCGGCAACAGATACTGCATGGTATATTTAGTATAAAACTATACCATATTGACGCTTCAATAATAAGGAACATGTGTATACCAGAAAGTGCATATAACGGAAACTTGAGTATACGGACAATACCGACCAATGAATACACTAGATCCTTGAATACAATGACTCTTGGTAGAAGCTCAAGATTCAACAAGTCTTTTACGATGTTAAATGATAATAAATATGAACATAAAAAGTATACGATCATTTTGAAAGTTATCAATTTTTCAAACTTTGTTGTCATATATTCATTGCAAGTTTGATAAGTCATATGAAACTTTGCGTTTTAAAAAGTGTTTCAATCATTCTATCATGTAAACATCAAATCTAAGCTCGGAGTGTGAACCGTATTAACTGCATCTTCATCAGATATATGGAATTCAGACCATTTTATAAGGTCTTCCGCATATTGATATGCGCTTCACGCACCCTTAGAAATAATGGTTCTTTAAGGGTTCTTTAGAAAAGAGGATGGTTATATACGGAACCATTATGACAAAAACGGTTCTTTGATATAATAAGAAAGGGAAAAATACTTGGTACAGTTGCTGTGAGGGTTCCACACAGAACCACAAAGGGTTCCACCAGAGCCACGACTGAAGAACTTTAAAGGGTTCCATTATAGAGCCTTATTTTTGTAAGAGTGTACCTAACTCTAAGCTATTCAGTTCAATGGTGTCACTGTTCAGAATAATATTCTTTTTTAATATTTAATCTAGTTCTATATTTCAATTATTGAAGCAAACCCAGACAAAAACCTAAGTAAATACAATACTGCAAACAACTCACCACATTTAATTAGACGAATAAATCTAAGTCGGTCATAGGAGTGCAAACAACAAGCGGTTTAAGTTTACTAATCTACAAGCACTTTCTGGTTTCCATCGAGTATATTTCTGAGGACAATTAAACCTCTTGTCTAGTCATCTAATCCAGAGATCTATTATTTCTCTCATTGTAATTGCCTGTCACGTTTGCACAAGATCATATAACGGAAGGTTTATCGATGCGTCTACAAACATGAAAATGGATCCCTGACCGTGGCCGTAGTTGTTAGTGTGTCGGTTTACCACTGAACATCGGTCGATGTGTTGGCCACAGATTTGAGTCTCGCACCGGAAGAATGAGGAAGTAACATTGGGCGAATGCGGCAACCGTAGGGTTTTTTTATGCGACGTTTCAGCCCGGTTTTCACCTTATTTAAGTTCGGCAGAAGGAGAAGTGGACAAACCGTAGTCATATAAGTGAAATACCCTTGAGTACGACATTGGAGGTTTCGCGCCGTATACTTTGGGTTATTTCTGTCAGTTGCCGGTGCGTCTGGCCAATGAGCTCAGCCCATCTGCTTCAAGTTGCGCTAAGTTTTCAAAGCACCAGACAAAGAGGACGTTTCCTTCAGCCACCCGATGCCAGTAGCTTACCACGGTACTAAGACTCAGAAGTAAAATTTGAATGATTCTGTAACATCAACGTTTTATCTTCAACAGCACTCGGGTCATCTGATATATTAACTATACTGTTCCCTAGAGCAAATCTGTGGAACTACACTCTAACCGAATTACTGACAATAGGGGAATTATATAATACCGCACACTTTTAGCGGGTTTCTCTCTCCATCCATGGTGATTCTACTGCGTCGTAACTTTTCATTTCCTCTCAGTATATTCTCTCAAACCTGCTATGCCTCTAGGTTAAATTGAAAGTTGTTAAAAACACACTTCAACCATATGACCAAGAAAGAATTTGCTAAAATACACAATGCAATTACAGTACTTTGTCCAGGGGCTATTTATGTTCATTTTCTCTAATAATTCCCATTTGAAGCAGATCCGCTCCAAACCTACAACTGCCCCTGGGAGAACTATTGTCTCCCCGTATACTAACTGGCTTTGTTTGAAACAGGTGAATTGAATGGGACTCGTTCCTGGTGATAGAAAATATGAAGTCTCATCACTTTTACAATCCGTTTATAATACAGCGGATATTCGGTGCTATTAAGATATCAGAACCGGACGTAAAGATAAGCTATAATAGCACCGTAACTAAGGAGATACCGTTGCTGCCGTTAAATACGACCGTGGTCTATAGATACACGTGCTTTAATTTACCTCCAGAAAGAGTCATTTTTGTGTTTATATGAAGACATAAATCAAATCAATAAAAATAAAAACACTGCAAGCCGTAGGCCCTACATTTGGCAATTGTATAATAATACGCACAACAATAGGAAACTACTAATAAATATAAGATTTGATTGTTGATTACAGTATTGTGGGACTTGCTTACACGAAAACACATGCGCTACTACGCTCTAATATGTGACTTAATTGCATATCGGTCAATAACATATATTCATATAATGAATCTGGGCAACAAGTGCTCACGAAATACACACATGGAGGGCTATTGGGAAATATAGAGAGAACATTGCTGAACAAACACCAGTAGATTGATGGAGTTCTTCAAATACCAAATAAAACACTGACAATGGCGACCAATCAATACATACAATGGTTTGGTCAACTTGACTCAATATCTGCTTTTAATATATTTATTTTACTCATCACAGAGATGGGACAATAAAGCTGTGACGGACACTTACATATATAAATCTTTATATATGTAACGGGTTCCGGACTTAAATATAGAAATACGGTAAAAGATACCCTTTTGATAATAGGCCAAAACCAAATCGATTGACGGGACAGATTTTGCAATAGTACTGAGCACACAAAATGAAAATATTAACTACTTAAAGACACGAGTTACTTGGATTAGTAAATATAGACCATCAGTAGGTCAAACCCCAACAAGCACTGCCTCACGGCGGCAGAGTGGACATTTTTTTCCTCATTTCAAAAACAGATACCAGACACGAAGTAAGATATATATATCTGATGTTCGCATGTCGTATATCTAATCCCACGTTAATCACAATTCAATTCAATGTAATATTTTTCAAAGATTCACTCCTCTTCCAATGACATCGATTTTCTTCTTACTTCAGATAAGTCTAGAAAAGTAAATTTAGATGTCGTTAAAAATAGCTATATAAAATCAGCGGTACAAATGTATACTTTCATAAGAACGTGTGTATGTTAATCGTTGGTAGAAATATTTCTGCTCTGATGCAAATGTAAATAATCGGTCGAGTTCAGCTCTTAGAAAAAATACACTCTTAGAAAAATATGGCTCTAATGGAACCCTTTAGGGTTCTTCAGTTATGATTATGTATGGAACCCTCACAGTAACTGTTGAAAGTATTTCTTCCTATGTCAAAGAACCGTTTTTGTCGTAATGGTTCCATATAGAACCATCCTCCTTTCTAAAGTACATTCAAAGAGCCATTATTTTCAAAGAACCGACCATTTTTATCTGACATGTGACAGATCCGCGAAAAAAAAACCTGAGTCATTTAGTGAAGGGTGGAAAAGTAACTAATATTAGAGCCTGGTCCATAATTAGGGTAATAATGGACGTCCCTCGTCAATAACAGAGGTATTCGTGTCTCACTTTGAAACAGAAACCCTAAAGTCAGCCCGAGTGAAACCTATATGTTGGCAACGTATTGTTGATGATACACCTGTGATGCTGGGCCCTAATGACAGTGAAATAGACCTCTTAAACCATCTTAATAGCAAATACTCCAGGATAAAGTTCACCGTGGAAATAGAGGAAAATGAACAGCTCCCCTTTTTAGATACACTAATCAACAGGAGCACGGGTAACATTGTCACATCTGTGTATCGTAAACCAACTCACACAGACCAATATGTCCACCAAAAATCCAACCACCCACAAAGTGTGAAAACTGGTATAGTACAGAAGCTAGCAACACGAGTCTACAACTTTTGTGACCAAGAAAATATAGATGCTGAACTTTCCCATCTCAACAAAGTATTTACAATCTATAACCAGTACCCTCCAAGCACCGTCCAAATAGCCATAAACAACATCCAATCACTGACTTCTAGATAAATAAATGAATCACCATGATTCGGATTTCCATTCCACACATCGGACAAACCAGCTGGCAAATAAAACAGATCATATAACAAACCCTTCCCATATATGTTTCTTTCTCTGAAAGACCCACTTTAAAATCAGCAATAGGAGCTACTGTTAAAATGGGTGGAGTAAGTTAAATTGTGATTGTGGCCAGTCATATAGGACAAAGTTGCCGACCGCTGTCCGTGCGAACCAAGGAACAGCACGCAGCAGCCCGCTATGGCACACTGGAAAAGCCCGCAGTGGCTGAACACCTATCCCTTCATCCCAATCACTCCATCTTATGGGACAATGTTAACATTATATCTGCTAACACAAACAAGTGGAAGAAACGTACGCTACGCGAGGCGCTAGCCATTGAAAATCTGACCGCTGAATTGAACAGAGACGAAGGACATCCATTACCCAAATTATGGACCGGGCTCTAATATTAGTTATTTTTATATTGATATACTTCATATTGATTTCTAATGACGTAATTATTTGTATTATTTGTAAAACTAACTGCTTTTGGATATTCTGATATGATGTTAATCTTACAGGAGGTGTTTTAGAAAAATGTCAGTCCCAGGAAGAACTCTGGGATATTCGTGGGTTAGTGTCAATCGTTCTTCTAGCGAGAGAAAATTTGTGAAACTCAACAAAAGACAAGTATCTTTCTATAAACAAGGCCGGCCTTGATGATTCTGTTCTCGTTTTATCTCGGGGGTCGATTCCGTCAAAACCTTCTTCTCCCCTGAGGGCACTTTCGTCGTTGCCTTGTACCACTAATTAGCTTAGTTTAAAACCAGATACTCCAATATCTCTTATGTCTAACATAACATGATGTATTGTCACTTTTGAGTCAGCGAGGGTCTCGGCTGTTATTATAGTATCGGCGAACATGGATATGAATTATCAGCTATTTTGGTACCGTATTATCGACGATTGGTTGAGCAATAAGGCCTAAGGTGTATCGTGCTATATTAGATCTCAACAAAGGATAACATTGTCCTTCTGAGTATTTCAGACACAACACAAACAGATCGGATTACATCGAGATAACAGCGTCAGCTTGTCATCAACTCAAAACCAACTCCCAGGAGAAGCCATTCCCTGGAGATGTAAACTTTAGAACTTATCGCTTTATTTTCACACAGGCAAAATAGAGCGCTGAAATCAGGCCAACGAGAAGGCTGAATGAGTGATCGGGGATTAACGCCGTATATTATGACGGCATGCAATGAAGCACAATCAGTGAGGAAATCCACGCTCCACGCAACTGGTATTAAACAAAGGCTAGACACGATAATCACAATAAACAACATAATAAGACTTTATGGATTTTCAACTTCTGGCTTTATTCATACGTAACGTTTCAGTGCAGATACTAGCACCGTTTTCAAGCTAATGAGAGTAATAACATTATCGGTAGAGTGTTGGGCCTGTAACCCAAAGGTCCCGGGTTCGAATCCCGGTGGAGGCAAGCAAATTTTTCTCTCTTCATTAATTCAAAATATATATACAGTTTGAGGCACCACACGTGTAAAAAATTTAACTGGCTTGGCTTGGCTATTCTTTATTATATGTGTTTAGTTTCATATCACAACTATTATCTAACTCTGTATTATATAAGCCAGTTCAATGTTTTGTTATTACTCTCATAAGCTTGAAAACGGTGCTAGTATCTGCACTGAAACGTTGCTTATCAATAAACCCAGAAGTTGAAAATCCATAAAGTCTTACTTATCATGTTATCACCCCAGCTTCTAAATGCCGCTAAAACAAGTCACAATGAACAATACAAAGACACCGTGAAACAGATCGGTTCATGTTGCCCCTTAGCTCTTACAGCACCACGGCAACATAAAGCTCCTTTCCATTGCCCGCTCTCAAAAACACTCTTTATCCAAACAGTAACAGTGAGGAGGTATTCGAGGGTAATACTACACATACAGATCCCTATTACTCAGTACAGACTGATTAAACACGCCTTAAAGGTTTTATCATATGCAGGCGATTCATTAAGTTTACATAAACAATAAACAAATCTGAGTAAAGTACTTAATGAGTCATACATAGGAACACCTCAGTTAGACTGGAGCAGAACATCTTTGGCTGATATTTATCGCAGTCAACGTAGAGCAGGAAATGCCCTTCAACGATTGGTTTAGATCTATATCATTTCGTCGGACAGCTTTCGGTGATTGACTAAGGTCTATATCACCATAGGCCTATATCGGTCCTTGAGTGCTAAATCACCGTTTGCCGTATGACATTGTGATGAATTCAATGAGTGGACAGAGAAAATGTACATCAAATCATATAATAATACCAGTAAGCATTCCTGCCTTTTGTTAAAAGGGTATTTGGTGTTCCACATGTAAATATATTAAACTGTCAGAAGACGAAAATTGCTGAAATTCCATTAGTCATCACGAAGTATTAGTGCTTTGTTGTATAGCTATTCTACAATCTGTCTTGCTAATTGACACGAACTTAGTGTTAACATGAACGCAGTGACAAAACCCTTTGTCTTGTCAAGTTATTATATTTTCTTATAACCCTTAATGCCCACGATATGACAACATAGAGTGCATTGAGATGGATAAAATAAACCACAGAATGTACTGTCACGTAACTCTGATATTTAGATGAATCTATAGCAATTTGATGGCTCATGGCTAACTAATTTGTCACGGACAAAAGAGAAAAATCGGTTCTAAATTAGATGTGAATGTTAAATCAAAGGCAGACTATTCAACATAAAATATACTCAATATGTACAATACGAAATACTCCATTATCATTTGGCCAGAGTATCCGTCAGAATTTTTCCCTTCTTGGTTTTCTCACGGTTCTTAATTTTTCATACTAAGATGATTTCACTCATTGTGCGTGAAATGCATGCCTTTATATGTTATCGTCAATGACAGCTGATAGCCAAGAAAACCCCCGTAAAAAGACACCCAGCAATATCCGCTCTATTTGAAAACTTGGTCCAAACAGTCAAAGGGCGGCTTAAGTATATCAACCCTTTTAAACACTTTAATTTCGTTAAACTTTGCCTTGATATACATAGCGATTTTAAAGACAGCTAAGTAAAAAATTAATACAGCCAAACTTTAGCTTCAAGCGGTGATATGCAGGTGTCATGTACATATTTAAGGCTTTTTATTAGTATGTTTCTGTCGTAAACATAAAATATTTCAGTCTACCCGAAGCATAAATTTAAAAAAAAAATTTAAGAAAGAGAGCTTTGGAAAATACCACAATTAAAAACATCTTCTGTATCATTCATGTTTCGAATTTTTATATGTACATCGTATATAGACGTGATCTTATAATAAATTGCATATTGACAAGGGCTAACTTCTGCTTTATATCCAAGTAGAGGGTTTGTAGCAGCAACCTGTTGGTAAAGAAAACAAAACAAATATGCATCAATGAACATTAAAGACGGATGTAATCGAGTTTGCATCCAAAAATAAATTCCGTACATACTTTATCCAGCGTTATATATATTTTTAATATATATATTTCTGAAAAGCAATCACCTTGGCACTATACATATTTGTGTTATAGGAAAAGAAAATTAGTTTGCCTCCACTGGGATATGTTAATCCAAAGAACTTTTGATTACTGACTGTATTTGAAGCGTGCCTTGCATGCAATTATGTCTACTCTGCGTCGCTTGACAAGTGCGAGAAAATATGGTACCAATCTAGAACTGTAATTGGTGAACAAATATGATAAGATTTATGGGCGTGGTTAGAGTTCTGTTAAGTGCTAGTTGACAGCGATAGTAAATCAATAAGAGCTATTGATGATGGCTATGTCAACGTGACCTCCACTGCAATCAATTATTTAATCAGGTATTGGCTTCGCTTAGTAGGCCTACATAGCTACTGCAATACATACACATTAGCGCTTTCGCCGTCTGATAAACTGATACTAAAATAGATAAATGCAGCTTATAATATAGCAACATCTGTAACGAAAATACACGCCTGTTATTCGGTTATCCCGGCTAAAATATCTCTCCCCGTTGATGGTAACAAATACCTATCGACCGAACACATCGAAGATGTTCAATTAAAATTTTGTGACACCACTGGAAATGTCGAAAGTTTCGGAATGTTGAAATTTGGGAAAGGCATCTTGGATTTGTTTATTCGATTTGCGTACTTTAGGATGTTTCATTTTGAATTAAGTTGTGATTGTAATAAAGTCAAGGACGTTTATCATTTATGAAGCCAAACAATCAGGACTGTTTCAACGCCAGAGGCTCAAAGGACCGCATAAAACATCTGCTTCACGATTCCAGTCTAACTGATACACACTTTCTATATTGGCTTTAGAATGAACCAAGATTTAATGTGCAATAATATTCATGCAATGACTGTCACACTTAGATAGGCCTGTTGCCACGACCCCGACAGTTCTTCTTGTAAACAGGTTTGTGTACACTCCTAGAAATACAGGTTCTCTGAGGACCTTTAGAAAAAACGATGGTTCTATATGGAGCCAGGATATATATCGAACCATTACGACAAAAATGGTTCTTTGATATAAGAAGAAAGGGAGAAATACTTCAAACAGTTGCTTTGAGAGTTCCATACAGAACCAAAAAGAGTTCCACCAGAGCCATGATTGGAGAACCTTAAAGGGTCCCATTAGAGCCATATCTTTCTAAGAGTGTATACAATGGGCATCTTGGTTTGACAGTGATCACCATTCTAGACTTTTTGTCGACATTTACGTATCAAAACAGAGAGAGATTTTTTGTTTACTGGTACGGACAAATATGTTCACACTACACACGATGTTGTGAGCAGGTAATTTTGCACTCTGAACGTCATTCGGAGACAATTCCTTATAATTACCGTAAATAAATCTTGTCAATAATTATTAGTGGATGTTATATTGGTTCAGCCAGAATTAAAATGACAAGGTTTTTTTTTTCGCAGAATCTCAACATCTCAAATAAATGCCAAAACGTAATTGCCAGCATAATAGAAGGAAACTGATTCCAAAGCGGAAAATACACGACCTTCCCGGGCCATATGGTCCTTAGGAATCGAACCCACAGATCAAGAAGTGCGGGTGATTCTGGATCAAGGCACACACTCAATCTCTCCGCCATGAATTAATCGCCTAAGGAGCATACGTTTTACTGCTCTTTAACATGCTATTCACTGTGGATATGCAGTTTCGAACACGTTTCAGCGGGGGAATGATCAGGCTAGTACGCTGGATATAATCACGGGGGTGTCAGAAAGAGCCATTCTCTGTCACTTCTTTCTGCTTAACACAGCCATTTCAAGAAGGAGACTATGAGCAGTTTAAGGGATGCGGATGACAAATAATCCCATGAAGAAAATCCAATCTGATGTTGTATTACTTCATCAGCACAGTGATCACAATCGATTTAACAACAGTATTTGTCAAAGATTTACTTGTCTTCGATTGGGATTCCATTCGTGACCAGTCTAAAATCACATAGTGAAGAACAAATATGAAGAATTCGGGCGACATAGGAAGTTCGCATTGTTTTAATAACTTCCTTCCTTGTTTGAGATTCAAATAACCAATAATTATCCAGTATTGCCAACTATCAGCATCTATGGGACAGAGAAGAAAGATAGTAGGAAGGAATTCTTACATTGGGGAATGTAATAACATACAACTGAATTACCATTAATTTGGGTTTTTTTGTTTTAGTTTTAAACTCAACAGTAAAAGTTTTTTATCATCAAAAACTGTCGACACCCTCGTAAAATAACACTTTTGCGATCACCATAAAGAGGTTAAGTATTAATCACAGCTAGGAGTTTATTCGTCATACCAAGACTTCAGATTGGCGAACGGAATAAGCATGCTATATTTATAGACTATAATGAAGCTACATGTATATATAACTCCAGATAAGATAGCTATAGACTAGTTATGACACATACCATAAAAAAGAAGGCATACATCACAGCTTAATATCAGACACTTACACGGACGAGTCAGAAATCAGAAGCCTCGTTATAATGTCACATGATATATCTCTATTAAGGAAATAGAAAATGAAGATTTACGCAGATTTTTTGACCGGATGTAACTTCCGTGGATATATCATGTGTAGGTGTGTCATTTTGTGTGCTGGTGTCCTTTTATATTGTAATATAATTTTACATCGGGGTGTATGCATTTTATGTTATTCTGTTATTTTATGTTTGTTTGTTTGTTTGATTGATTGGGGTTTAACGTCGTACTCAATAGTATTTCACTTATATGACGACGGATTGTCCACTTCACAATGCTCCTTGCCTTATTGCGGTGGAAAATCGGGAGGAAACCTCGTAAAAACGACCCCCGCGATTGCCGGAGCCACAACGTGTGACTCGCTCAT
>JAQQZZ010120533.1:0-13451 GCA_030265115.1 Mopalia vespertina
ACATACTCACCTCTTCTATTGTCACACAGTGTCATATAAACAGTAATAACATTTGATACATACTCACCTCTTCTATTGTCACACAGTGTCATATAAACAGTAATAACATTTGATACATACTCACCTCTTCTATTATCACATAGTGTCATATAAACAGTAATAACACTATATACATACTCACCTCTTCTATTGCCACACAGTGTCATATAAACAGTAATAACATTTGATACATACTCACCTCTTCTATTGTCACACAGTGTCATATAAACAGTAATAACATTTGATACATACTCACCTCTTCTATTATCACACAGTATCATATAAACAGTAATAACACTATATACATACTCACTTCTTCTATTGTCACACAGTGTCATATAAACACTAATAACATTTGATACATACTCACCTCTTCTATTATCACAGAGATACTGGTTACAGTAATGACCGGTACAACACTTTGAGCATTTGTCTGCTGTGGAACTAACATTACTTTCACAAGTCTGAAACGGAAACATTGAAATCAAATTGATAATTAAACACTAAAATTGCTATCAAATTTGATGCTATAGTAAAACTTCAAAATAGTTCTCAAATGAATTTGATGTGGGACAAAAAGTTCCTTATTAGACATATGTTATTTAGACATTAAAATAAGAAGTAATTCGGATTTTCTTTCGTAATATAATGTTAGAGTTTGACCGTATGTGAAGATATATTCTTTACTGTGTTTTAATTAAAATATAATTATTTGATGGGGTATTTAATTTAAAAAAATGTTTTGTAAAATTCTTCCTTTATTTTATATTTTAGTAATTAGCGATATCCTATTTGCTTTTGGAATAACTATTCTAATTCTTAGATAATAAAGCTTTAAATAAGACTCTTGGTTTCACAATTATGAAGAAAATTAATTTGAATTTTGAAATTGGTGGAATATTACATTTCGCGTTCTGGCACTAGGTTTCAATCACATTAGTTCTTTACTTACTTAGCGATAAAGGAGCATTACTTTTCCACAATTCATAAAATAAATCTGTATGGTTGTATTACTATGATTTATATTAGGGGATACAGTTGTCATATATGATTGATTGATTAATTGTGTTTTACGCCGAGCTCCAGCGTATTTCACTTATATGACGGTGGTGTATTCCAACAATAATTTAATAATGTGAATTATTTTGATGAAGTTGTGAAGTTAACCTTCCTCCATTTCTAAGAACAGTATTGCTACACTCCAAACAAACTGCCCTTAGCCAGATGACCAGCCGTCATATAAGTGAAATACACTTAAGCACGGCGCTCCACATGAATCAATCTATCAATATTACGTTAGTGATGATACCTTTTGAAGTAAATATAAATTGCAAAATGCGTTTTCAAATATTTCGTACATTAATTTTAAATGGTTAAAGATATCGAGGACAATAAAACCAGACCAGCTCATGTCCATTTTTGGCGTTTTTCTTTACCCACCCAGGGATCCAATGAGCACAAGACCACAGCATTAATGTCGACACAGTTTTAATAACAAGGTCTAGAAGATTACTTTAATACTTTATATAATGATCTTATAGCTAAAATAAAACGTTTGGACTTAACACATAAATGTGAATGAAATAATAGAGGATAAATCACCTTAGCTGCCCTGCAGCCTAAATTGTAGGCCGTCCTACCGTCGGGGGTTACATATTCGTCTGAGTAGCAGGTCTGGAAATATAAAGTGCTTTCTTAGTTAAAATATTTACGTAACTCATTGCATTATAACGAATGCTATGTTACAATACTAGGTGCAAAACCAAATTTAATATTTTGATAATAACACTAATACTGGTGTCGGAACAGGAAAGTGACCACATATAAACATTATGCATTAAATGCGAAATCGCAAATAACCGCAAACAAAAGTTACGATAGACTGCCGATTACTAAGATGTTTAAAAAACCGAAACTGTCTGAGGGTCGTGGGCTCGAATCCTGGTTATAGTCGGAAACTGCTCAGGACAGTTTTCATGAAAATTTTGTGTTACGACTAATAACATTCTGAGAAGAAAAAAAATATATAAAACAAAATCCACCACTGATAAGACAAGTCAGCTTGCTATCATAAGATCGCTTGTCATTGACAATGATTTCTCCATGATAATTTCTCAAGGACATTCACAGATACATTTAAGGACATAAATTATATGCTCATAAAAGCTGTTTATAGGATAAAATAACGAGACTATATACAACAGGTCTGGTTGTGAACAAACTTGTGGTCGTGATCAGGCTTTCTTATCGTGACATAAATAATTCGTGTAAGGAAAACCTTGCTTTCATTTACACCTATTCTCCTTGGGAAAATTTTATTGATTGATTACTAATTCCATCATATTCAGAAATAAACTTGTATGTGCATTAAACCGCCAAACATACACTCAATGTACTTGTTGTTTTACGTTCATCACATTCTTTAATAACCAAATAGAACTCAAATCAAACCATGAAGATTAACTTTACTTTATTATTACTAGAACTTTTACCAGAATATTGCTTTAGTTGGTTGGTTCAGTGATATTGGCGCATGCACCCTTATGGATATTCGCACCATTAAATATTGCTTCACGTTTGAGTTCCACTTTATATGAGATGATTTCAATTAACGGCATGCACTTACCTGGTGCGGACCACACGTGACCACTGCCTGACAATCAGAAGGCCTTAATACGTCATCACACTGAAAACATGTCGTCTCTCCTTTGACGGCTACAATGGTTGACCAAACAATAACATATTTTGGTTGATTTATTTACAGAAAACTACTTAGAAAGATATATGTTCAGAGTTCAGAATTCATATATCGCAACACAGACCGTCTTAGACCGAAAACATATATTGTTGTCCCCATAAAACAAAAGCGGAAAATTGACTGTTATTTATTAAAGAAAGGAAATATAGAATTAAAATTCCATATATAGTTTAAAGCCGATAAGACATAGGCATAAGATACAGTACGTTTATTAAAAATTCTATGAATTCAAAGAGACGGATAGATGCAAACATTCCTCACTGAACACAAGTGTTTCCACAACGTATGCCAATGACTTGCATATTGTAGTACATGCCATCCAAGAAAAGAATACAAGCCGAATATCAATGGTCGCTTCCATTACGTTTACATGTTAGGATTAAACAAGTTTTTACTTCTTGTATATGAGACATTATCTAATATCAACTGTTTTCATTCTAAAGAAGTAGTAAACAATTTTGGTGATAATAATAGATGGCAAGGAAGGCAGTGTCTCAATTTGTACACACACTTTGTGTTTATTTTCGTAATCATCGATAGTGACAGACGAAACGTTTTAGTCAAATATTGTTGATTTCATCCTGGAAACGACAGGTAAATAGCAATTTGATATTGCGATCCATTGACACCTCGAAGCCGATCCTATAAAGCACACATCTACACTGTAATCGCTTTCAACAATATTCTGTCGATGGTTGTAGGTTTTGATTTTGACAGTAAATCCATTCTGAACTCGAGGGATAGGTTTAAGAAAATTTTGGATTATTTGGCGAAGACTATTTGTACATTTAACAGTACATACCTGTGACGATGAAAAACAGCAACAATGCTTGAATTGCCATATTGAAGAAAACAATTGGTTAAAGAGGCTAAATTCATGACCTTACTGTTTTGTTATCTTATCTTCAACAGAACTCGCCTTTGGTCTATCTGGGATTGGTGAAACGAGGTCAAACACCATGCACCGAATCTTATCTGCAGTACAAATTACACGGTCAAACCGTATACAGGTAAGACGAGCACAGCTGGTTTCAGAGCCTTTCCCTGCTATCAACACACAGGCTATTTTGGCATAAAACGTGATTAGTTTCAAACAAACATCACTTTCTGATGTACAATAACGTTACGTAACAATGCTTCATAGATTTTCATCTTATAAATAAATTCTTGTTATGGTATCACCAGATCTTGTAAATCACCCTTAATCAAGATATGCAAACGCGTACATTTATGGTCAGTTTTTGATTATGTGTGATTATTGATGACATCTAACATCGAGGGTAAGGTACTAAACATAAAGGAGAGTTATTATTACAGATGTTAATATAATGTACCTCATTATTAAAGTCGCCATCAATTATATTTGCTGACTACACAACCATTTTAACATCAAGCAAAAACTATTAAAAACGTGAACACACACATGAATTATGATCTCATTTATTTACATGGATGGTGTGCAAGAAACAGAATGGGCATAAAAGTTGAAAACATTCAAGACATAAAACTAACTACGCATGTCGGAACATCATTCGAAACTTTCCGTACCGGTACAGTTATCTAGTAGGTGAATGGAAGCAATAATTTTACACGAAAACGTGTAATGTTAATCGCCGGATGTTTTGTGCGTATGCGTGGAAATAAACCAAAGTACTCCGCGTATTTATACAACAATAAAAACACGCCTATCAAGCCCGCTTCTTGCTCAAAATCACATTTGAACAAAACACCGTTCCTTTCCTAGAAGACTTGTTGCAAATAATACAAATTTTGTCCTCTGTAAGTTATTTAATACTGTAGCTCCAATGACGACATCTTATCAACATAAGAATAGCCTTCAGACATAAACAATAAACACGTGGATAACTCAATGTTATGATGAAAATAAATCCAAGCGAGTTACCTCCTGTGATTGATTTCAAAATGACCCAATCATCGCCCGACATTATTTGCGGTGCGGAAATGGTCGAGGGACGTTCCGACATGAGTAACTACGCATTAATTTCAGACAGCCTTTTCCTACATAGACTGAACTTTGGAACGCATTTAACTTTGTGTACTTAATACAGCCAGGGCACTCATTAGGCTTAGCCTCATTCAGACTCCTCGTTGAGAAACTATTATAAATAGGGTTCTTAAAAAAACAAAACAAAGACAACATCAATAGATGTATTGACCCTCATAATTTCGTGCATCCGTAACATCAAAGAACTAATTAGTGTAAACTGGAGCCATAAACATCTTCCCCGAGTCAAGTTCTGATAGCTTCAAAAGTTATGTATCATTCCTAGCCATCCTTACTGCCTTGCCATCTTTACTGCCTTGTCATCCTTACTGCCTTGCCATCCTTACTGCCATGCCATCCTTACTGCGAATCAGCGGTCAGAAACGAATGGGCCAATCAAATATGGAATATCATGGTAAACAGCAGAGAAAGACAATCTTCTTTTCGAGCACTGGCCGTAATTGTGCATATTTTGGATTGTCTCTAGAGCGGTCATGCTAAGGTTCGTCCTCAATTCGTGAAAAGGAACATGTCACTGTTCGAGCCTCAAGTAGAGCATCTTCTCTAGCCAAGAGTTTTATTCCGAGCTACTCTGCATTACAACCCTTGGCCGATTAATCACATATAAATATAATTACAGCTACGCCCCATGCATGGCAGATAAAATAACCAACTGATAACATATGTTGAACGTTATACTGTAGTTTTGACAATTTGTGTAAATTTGTAAAGCACTATTGGTGTATATATGGAGAGTTGTTGTCTATAGGGATGGGTACATATGGAATACTTTCATTCAATTGGTTGAATACCCCGAACATATCCCTTTTTAGACAACACTTCCCACATTCATTATTGACTATCGCTGTCATTATTACTAGAGAAGTCCTCTCGTACCACAGCATCTGATTGGTTGCGTTAAAGTTCCCCGCATCCAATTAATCGTTTGGAAACTGAGTCCGATTATATGCGAATAACCCGCCAATCTTTGTATTGCAGAGTAGCTCGGAATAAAACTCTTGGCTAACGAAGATGTCAGTAGAGTGATGTATAGACTATATAAGGCACCATTGTTACACGCGTCTGGCATTACCGATAACTCGAAGTAGGAGGGAGATAACTCCTTCTTGTTTTGACTTGAAATATTGCCAAAGCGTGACAAAGCGTTAAATATAGTTTCTCGTCAGGTTTCACCTTGCCTTCAGAAGTTGAGCCGTATACAGCACTGTTAGTAGCCTAAAGAGTTTTTCCATATGAAACATTATTTGAAAACACCTACTATATTGTTTCCTTCTGAAACAGTCATTACTTTCATGACAAAGTATCGAATACCAGTACGCCAATTTGATTGTTTATTTACTCGATTGGGGTTTAACGTCGTACTCAAGTTTATTTCACTTATATTACGACGGATTGTCCACTACATACTGTTCCTTGCCTAATTACGACGGAACATCTGGAGAAAACCTCGTAAAAACCACCCCCGCGATTGCCGGAGCCACATCGTGTGACCCACTCATATAACCGATGGTCGATAGACGGACTCGATCCTGTGAACGGTACATCGAAGTAGGATTACTAAGTGAACACGCTATGAACTAAGCCGCGGCCGCGTTAATTGGAGACGCTTCTGTGTTGCTAACATTTTCAAATTCGAGGTAATGTTGCGTTCAGGGGTAAGTTGAAAGTTTTCTCTAAACAATCAACTTCGTATTGACCTCAACTCTAACGACACTGCTTCATCCGACTTTGTTGATGCAGATTTCTAAGAAGATGTTAAAGGGGCGAGCTAAATACGGCTAAATGCTAGCTTGTAGCCTTTGTGAATGTGAATATGTTTATTCACCATGATTTGTTTACTCACAAGGATAAACAAAGAAGAATAAGTTAGCGTACACATATGTCATATAATCTTTCATTTTTTGTATAAGTAATGAAGGGAAATATTTATACGTGGCGGGATAAATACCCTAGGGGAATTTAATATTAAAATGTGTATCTTAGACACACTTATAGGAGAATGAAACTTGTTTCCTATCCAGCTTGAATGAAACTTGTTCCTTATCCATATTGCCGCGGAACAGACAAGAAGGCGCAACTTAACTAAGACAAATGTGTGGATATACCATGTGTTTAAACGCACCTTGCCCTGATAGAAAAATTCTATAGGATCCTACAGGATTTTGGACATCCTATAGGATAATCATAAAATCCCATAAGATCCTATAAAAAGTCTTATAGGATCTTATAGGATCCTATAAGATTTTTTTGTAAGGGTGACTTCATTTAAGTGCACTGTTCGCCAGTAATTGCCTTAACCATACGATTCACACCTCTTATCTCACATTGTATTACACACAAAGACTAAAAAAAAAAAAAAAGTTATTTCAGATTGTATTTATATTCACTTCAGTAAGCCACAGAAAACATATGTTTTCTAAGTTAGGAGACACTCTCGAAAGGACAGAATTGTATTTGTAGCAAAAGTAAGATCAAATTATGTTAACAAGAAGTAAATCCAGGTAGAATCCGTGGTAGAATGACTATTTCAATATCACAACAGTTCTACGGACCTAAATGAGCCATCCATACAATATGTTCGACATCGCAATGTTTCCTAGTGTATCAGAAAAGTCAACCAGTACAAAAGCTGAAAAATGACATACGAAACGGGGAAGAGTATTCTTGACATACAATCCCATTTATTATCACCTATGGAATGGCAATATTTCAAACAGCGTATGATTGGATTTGTGTCTGTTTCTGGTTGGTTATCTGATACAGTTTTATCGCCAAATTGTCTGTGCAAAACATTTACAACAGCGAACTCCAACATGGCGGCAAAAACAAAACCTGTGCTAACAGACATCCATAAATCCAAGGCGGTGATGTAAGATACCTGTGGTAAAGTCTCTCTGGATTTCGCCCGCTCCGTTGCCATGGTGAGCACAGTTATTAGTCCAATAGAAACTCGCGCGGGGCTCGCGTCAGAAGGAAGCCAGAATGAAATCCAAGAGAGACAGACGATAAGAATCGTGGGTAGATATATTTGGATGAAGTAGTAACCGAATTCCCTTTCCAAGGGAATAATTGCCATAATACAAGTGAACTTTCCGACTGAAACGAGAAAGGTAAAAACAAATAAATAAATGTTTAATCGTTTAATATTTAATAATTTGCCATTCCACAATAAACAGCATATCGAATGAGCTATGTGTTCCACTACTAACAACATTAAAAAGTCATAACTATATCTAATCAATTCGTATGTAATTGGAAGAATGACGAGGAACGAATAACCCAATGGCATGCATAAAGTTAATATCAAATTAGATGTGCCAGGCTTAATGAAGCAATGCTTGGATGAGTATTCCTTATATTGATCTATTGACGAATTGATTGTTCTTCCGGTTACAATTAAAGGGGCTAATAAAGAATAATAAAGCCCATATAATAATATAGATTTGAGAATCCAATGTACTTTAGGAGACATAGTCAGACTTCAAAGGAACAAATGTTGTGCCGTTCTAAGCTATACTATTCGCAGTAAATAGTCGCTTGCGAAACTAACACTTTGGGTCAGAAAGTAAACAACAGTTACTCCTCATTTTTACTGAAGATCTTTTACTGCTTTGTTTTTGTTTGATTTTTTGAATGGGGTTTAACGCCGTACTTATGTTTAATTCACTTCGATGACTGTGTGCCAGTTGAACGGGTGAAGGAAACCACCATCGACATCGCCAAGACAGACAAAGACAGGCCCAGCAGAGGGAGCTATACAAAAAATGCTTAACAGATCGGCTTTTTGTGTGTTTTTGTCAAAGTATGATATACTATTGTACCAAAGTGTAATCAAGGTCCAAATGAGAAATGTATTGACTTGCTTGAGTTGATAGTATGTAAAATTATGTTTTATTTTCTGCTATCGTCGTGACAATTTTTGATGTACTCAATGTAGGTGAAATACTTTAGTTGTAAAATTAAAATTTAAATCAAGATTTTGACAATGTTACCTGTGGGTGAATATTATAGCATTCGTATTTTAACTAAAGGCCTTGGCAATATAATAATGTGTCACTGTGGGTGGATATCATAATGATTTTCATCCGTTATTGTATATGAAAGGAAATACAGAAATATTTCCACTCAAAGTCTCCACAATTTATTTTAAATGAAGAGAAGGAAGGTTTTGTTTGCCTCCACCGGCATTTGAAGGATCCATTCTCTGGCTACCAGGGAAATATAATGTGTTCAATAGTGTTACACAGCAGTAGTTTAACTCAAGGTCAATACGCAAAGTGTTCACTGTGGGTGAATGTAAAGACATTAGTATTATATAGTATATCTTGATAAGATATGTGCTAATGTGTGCGGATGTTAACCATTGTTATTTTAACTCAAGGTCTCGGCCATATTAAACGTGTTTAATCTGGGGGAATCTAAAGACAGTAGTATTTTATAGTATATCTTGACAAGATATATGCGGAGGTATTATATATCACATTGGTATTTTATAGTATATCTTGACAAGATATGTGCGGAGGTATTATATATCACATTGGTATTTTAGCTCAAGGTCCTGGCAGTATTAAACGTGTTCAATGTGGCTGAATTTAAAAGATAGTAGTTTTTTTTAGCTCAAAGCCTTCACAGTTGACAGTTTTATAATGTGTTCCATGTTGGTACATTTCAAGGGTCTTGTGTGTTAAAACCGAGGACTCGATTACGGACGCACTTGTTTATAGAAACAGCTATAAGAACTATACCCACCTATTCCAAAGTCAATTGAACATTCCTTTGTCATGGGAGGAGCATTAAACATGAACTGTGCAAGATGAATTTCTGTATTAAAAATGATCGGGTCGTAGCTTCTCCATTGGATCCGAACTAAATCATCCGTGAATCCAACTAAAACATTAACAAAATACAGTGTTCAATAATGCTTAAATACTACTTCTACACCTGAATTACACATGACAGCAGTAGTTCGGGCTGGAAAAACGGCTCGCAACCACGCATGGCAGAAACAGAGTTTCGGCCAATTGTTCCGGACCAAGAGTTTCGTGCAGTTCCCGTCCACCTATATCAGGTGCAAGGCGGATTTGAGTAGTGGTTCCGGGCCACGTGCGACAATTGTAGGATTTCGACCAATTGTTCTGGAATACGTGTAACAGTTGTCGGATAACTCGCAGTGGTTTTAGTGCATTTGTGGATAAAAACGTTCCAATGAAAAATATATTTTGGTTAACAACTGAGCGCCTATGAGAAAGCTGTTATATTGAAATTTACTACGTTCCTTTTAATCATTTAGTGGAGTGCTTCATTACTCTTACTGAGTATACCACTCGGCGCTATATTATAGCATGAGTGTTGAGTACATTCCGTAGACTTATATAACTGAGTTTTCTCCTTACGTTCAGGGAATATTCAAACGAGATTTTTCGTGTTCTGCAATATTACATAATGACCCAGGCAGCATATCGACCTGGTGCTAGGTCCCACAGCCAGGGTACTTTAAATTAATCGACCAGTATGCCAATGAATCGGTAGGCTTTGTCTTGGACCAAGCCCCACAAACTTCTAAAACTGGTATCGGGTTCCCATGTTCATATACAGAAATACTACCAAAAAGAGACAGGTCTGTCTTCTTGGTGCTGATTGGCTGTTTTGTTAGAATAATTGACCAACCAGAAAACTGGGCACTTTGTTGCACAATATTCAAAAGATGACAACGTGTGATCTGTTTAGTAAGAGTTCAAGCAGTGGTTTCCTAACGACGCGTGACTGTGAAAGTTCTATTCCGATATGGTTACATACAGATAGTTTCAGTAAACAGTTCCTGAATATACTTACAAATAGATAGCTTAATAGGACAGTTCTGTCTGTCATGGGGATATCGCTTTAAATTCATTGGACAACTAAGAGTCAACGATAGCCTGGAATCAAATAAAAAGAAATATATATAAAACAGATACTACATAATTATAACTCAAAGCAAATATCAGAGGAGCGCACATAACAGAATGGCAACCTGAGATCGGCTTAAAACCCCCAAATCGTCTGAGCGTAGACTTTCATTACAAGCGGGCATGTAGCAATTTAGATATTAAATATATATTGTCTTTATATAACGCACCATAACAAAGAACACTCTTAGAAACATATGCCTCTAATGAAACCCTTTAAGGTTCTTTAGTCATGGCTCTGGTGGAACCCTTTATGGTTCTGTATAAAACCCTCACAGCAACTGTTCCAAGTATTTATACCTTTCTTTTTATCTCAAATAACTGTTTTTGTCCCAAAGGTTCCATAAAGATGGTTCCATCTTTTGTAAAGAATATTTTTTTGCCGTTATGGTTCCATACAGATTGTTCCATCATTTTTAAAGAACCATGAAAGAACCGTTATAGTTGCCTCATTTGTCAAAGGCAAATTAAATACTTATGTATGGACCATCTACAAACAGTTTACAGGGTATACGCTTGTTCCGTTAGTGTTGAACAACACTTTCCAAGTTAATTCAACAAATAGGAAGCTGCCCCTCCCCCCTGTCCTCTACAATAACACAGACCAGAAACAATGACGACAATGTGGTTTCAGCCTAAAGTGTTGAAGCCGTGTTCTTTCTGTCAGTAACATAATGCCAGGGACGACAAGAACTGCCGGAAATCCTCTTACCCACCTGTAAGATGGGTAAAATGCACCGCTATATTCGCTACAAGACAACAGGAAAAGGGAGTCAATAAAGGCTACCGTGATATCGTGAATGACAATTAAAGATAAATACACTTACCGAACACTGTGCAACACGGTGCCATTCTGGTATATGTGGACTAGTTCATTTTTGTCTGTCACATCGTGTAACGTGGCTTCCTTTTCATTGACGAAATACAAGTCTGGTGTCCAGATTCTCTTTATGAAATTTGAATTTAATTCCACCCTCGCGAGTTGTGTGATGTTAGGAGGTATGACAAGCCTTTGGTCCGACCACATCATGCGTAAGTGTAACCCGACTCTGTAGTCCTTACAATACAAACATATGTATACACTCGCTGATTAAACTGATTAGGTTTGTTAATTGAATTGCTGATTGGCCTTACTGATGCTACAACTTCCTAGTTTAGTGATTGTGACAGTCAGTTAACCTATTTAGCAAAGCTGACTTCCTGCTTTACTTCGATGGGTGGTGGTCGGGAGAAGGGGCATTCCATGTCTCTGTCGGACCCAGTATTATCTTAGAGGAAACCAACAAACCTCATTATAATTGTTTTTAATACGGTAAGACTAAGTGGAATTAACACCACTAACTACAGTCGTGGCAAGAACATATGTTCTATAGACAGACGACTGTTATAAAGCTATGTAGCTACGAAGCGGTTAAAAGAGATCGGTTGATTAATTGACGAAACAATTTGTTAAATTGTTTATGCATTATTTTGCAATTGAATAAGTTCTTGAAACCTTGGCTACGAAGAAGTGCATCCAAGTCATTTATGTGTTATTAAAAGTTTGTACATGTGTACGGAATGCGCCACAGAAACATATATGGTTACATGTAGGCAAGGTTTTTTTTCTGGAGCAAACGTCTTCGGAAGACTGCTAAGGAGCCACAAACCATTTGTTATTTAAACACTCATACTTACCATTGATGCTTCTTTGATACTGTCAAAACTACCCACATACATCGATACATCCACAATGGTGACGGCTGTGATAAACATACCAAATATATCGTTACATTTCAAAGTTCATACATGTTTTCAAAAAATATGATTTATTTGATCAGGTGGTGCGGGATACTAAGTCTGATTGTATGTTGCTAATACCTATACACTCTTAGGAATTTATGGCTCTAATGAAACCATTCAATGTTCTCAAGTCAGGGCTCTGGTGGAACCCTTTATGATTCTGTATGGAACCCTCAAAGCAACTGTTCCAAGTATTTCTATCCTTCTTCTTATATCAAAGACCCGCTTTTATCGTAATAGATTCCATATATAACCATCCTCTTTCCTAAAGAACCCCCAAAGAACCATTATTTCCAAGAGTGTAGGGTATTGTCAATGTCAATCGTGATATAAAACCTATAAATAAATGGAAGCCACAATCAAGTATCAATGGTTGATTTCCGGTTGAGAAATATAAGAGAAAAGTATAAACTATACGGCGGTTTTTAGGTATCCGGTCATGCGATCATATGATAAGTAACATTTCTCCGGGTTACAACGTGTTTAAATCGTTAAATATACACGAATAGGAAAACAGCCGAGGGGTTTTGTAGGAGAAGAGAAACAACCTTTATTAGTTCTGGATGTTTTCACTCACTCCTTTCACAGCCAACAATTCCTTTTAATTTAAATAAATCATTTTAATTGGAATAGGCTCACACGAATATATTTTTGTTACTTTTATAGAAAGGTTGTGCAAAATGCTTCAAAGCTCAAAGACATAAATCGATTTTTGATGACTCACTGGATAGCGTATCGACACAGCCACTATAACTCAACAGTTAACCACGTCAATTCGTTTCATGGGATAACTTTATGTGAGTTTATAGGCCAATAAGAGTATAATGTGAGTTTATAGGCCAATAAGAGTATAATGTGAGTTTATAGGCCAATAAGAGTATAATGTGAGTTTATAGGCCAA
>JAQQZZ010120544.1:0-14615 GCA_030265115.1 Mopalia vespertina
ATGGCCATCACTCAAATTCAGATATTAACTTCAAACTTCGCTTTTTCTGTTAATACCATAGATGTGGTTGTATTTCATGAGGTTTCACAACAAATATGGCCGACATGGCATGTCACACCAAAACTTTTAATCTTTAGCTCTTGGAAGAAAAAAAAAGTTCTCAAACAAAAGTAGGAAAGTTGATTTGACTGAGATTATGAGCACATTTATGTGACAGTGTGTTTATACTAAGTGTATATATGACAAATACCAGGGGCCAGTTGCTCAAAGCGCTATAACATTGAATCTACTATATCGACTGCTGACTATATTTATTAGAGGACATCACGCCATGTTAAACGTCTATCTCTAATGAACTATTAGTAATTTAATTTGATGTTAGGGGCTAATACTCTTTCGAACAACTGGGCCCTGATAAAGAAAAATTAAAAATAAGAAAAGCATATTTTTAATTTATAGAAAGAAAATTTTGCTTGCTTCCATGCAGGATTCGAACTCGGACCTCTAGCAAGACCAGCGCTCTAACCGACTGAGCTACAGAGGTTTACGTGTATATTATTATTGTAGAGAAAGAAAATGACGCTGCATGCATGATTCTGCAGGTCAGAATTCTAGGTCAAATCCCAGTCAATTGAAGAAAACTACTTTCACTTCATTTGTAAAATCTGGGATTACTTTATAACATGTTCTCTATAATCAGAGCCCAATATGGTCCTTTCCACCACAAAGTTTCCCTTATATATGTATACAACCTAATTAAAATCAAATCTCAAAAACGCTCCCCGTGTTTTGTTTGTCGCTATATTGAGATCTAACGCAATCACTCCCCCTATAATGTCGATTGGTTTCTTAAATTGACCAATCACAGAGCTGCTTCTCATTTCTGTTTTGTAAAAGCCGAAGATTTCCGCCGACATACCAGATCGGCTTCCTGTTCCCCTTTAGCTCTTAGAGCACCAGGGCAACAAGAAGCTCCCGCCAACCACCCGCGTGTTAGTAGAGTGATTGCCTTAGATCTCAATATAGCGACAAACAAAAGATGGGGAGCGTTTTTGAGATTTGATTTGAATTAGATTGCCCTTATATATAAACACAATATGGTATCATTGTTTGTTCTGTATTGTTCTTATGCGTTAATGTTTCTTTCTAGTTTGCAAAAGCCATATGACATATACAAAAAAAGAAATTCAGTGTGAAATAGTACGACATAGAAGTTCAATAAAATAGAGCAAACCCAAACTCTACATATATTTTGAATAAATGAACTCTACACATACGTATAGATAGGAACATTACTATATACACTATACAGTTAATATTATTTTTACCGGGATATAGAGTGTACAAATCGTGTATAGACCAGATAGCACTGGCCAGAGAAGGCCTACATGTTGTTGTTGATGTTGTTTTTTGTTTTGTTTAACGCAAGTAGAAATATTCAGTTTCTAGTCGTGTAAGCGAAATTACAAAACTCAAATGAATAGAACCAGGCCGCATTGTGTATGTTTTCTCGTAGTATAGTCATCACCCATACTAACACAATGTATAACACTAATTCCTTCGTCTTAGCCCTCTCAAAACATATATATGATTTTTTTTCTGTGATTATTTTTTTGGGATACCATAGACACATTAATCTAATTCCTACTTTCTTTCTTGACGTTTAATTAAAGTTTTATTTAAATTTTTCACCAGAGTTGACACGTTTAAGTTATCTCCCTTTGCAAAAATAAAATTGAAAACTGCTAGACAAGAAATATTGCAGGTAGGAAAAATTTAATTCATAATGTCTAGTGTATCTAAACAAATCAGAGAAAATTAAGATATATGTTTTGAGATGCCGGCGATAGCGGCGGATCAATTTCCAACCTCTGACATGGGTTGAGATAGGCTAAGGACTAAGAGGCTAAGGGCTAAGACTAGATCCAGGTACCGTCATAATAAAGCACATGCTATATATATTGTGCTACACCCATACATGCAATAACATATATTTGTTTTTCTCAAATAATTCGCACTGGCACGGGGATGTCGATTAATTAAAACCAATAAATTCTCGCATGTTCTAGGTTTTGGATTTGTACATGTAAATAAATAAATATAAAAATAAATAAATAAATAAAAAGAGAAATAGAGTAGGAGCATATTTCCTCATAAATTCAGCTTCTTTAAGGACGTAAGGAAACATTTGCAAAAAAACGATGCTTTTGAAAAAAGAAAACAGATAAATTCTAAATAATGTTAAATATAGACCATATTGAAATTCACAGGTCATGGTGACACTTTAACAATGTCATGTTACTGTTTTTAGACAAGAAAATTACGTATTGCAACATTATACAAGATTGGGAACTATTGTTGCATTTCTTCTGTCAAAAAAAAAAATTGTGTCAGTGGCAAAACATAGTAGCAAACTTGACCTACATTTACGTGACCTAGAAAAACACTCAATCCTCATATCTCGGTCATACATAAGAATATATTATTGCATATTACGTCTATTTTCGTCAGTTTCTGAATCCAAACTGAAATAAAAGTTTATTGATAGCGAATTTTTATCAGTTCGGGGTTGTTAAAGTACAGTCTTGCATATTGAAAGACACATGCCAGACCAAATAGAACTGATAAAATTTTATCTTTGAGAGTTTGTCGATGAAACCGGAAGTTTATGATGGATGTGAAGAGCGAAGGGCTCGCCATGTCCGTTTTAACCCAATGCCATTTTAATTAACGAATAAAACAAAATTTAGTTGGTGTGAGCAACTTTATCAAGTATTATTTTAGTTGTGATAGCCTATTGGCTTAAGCAACAAGACCACATAGTATAAAATATCGAAAATGTTTCGTAAATATGTCAGGTGTACGCATGCGTTCTTCTATTCCTCGTGTAATGATAGCTGCAATGTAGATATGGCAGTTTACCATCTAAAATGGCGGATCTAAAACTACGAAATAGGCCTATTTGTGTCGGCGCAAAACTACCCGTTCTTGTTGAACAAGCTCTTGCCGATATTCTCATCGTTTGCCTTAAACATGATTCGAAATGTTTCAGGGGTGTTTTATTGGATACGAGCAAAAGGTTTGTCAGAAATTTAGATCAAAGCGGACCCAAATTTGTCCTTGCAAAATCTCCAAATGTCATTTGTGTGATCTGATTTTTCATTGTAAAATGTGCAAAGTTCAGAACACGACCGTTGTAAACTAATTTTAATTCTATTTGCTTTGTAGGAACATTCCTCATGGAATAAACTTGCCGTTAATAGGTGGATTGACCGAAGAAAAAGCCCACTCTAAGATAACCGGGGAGACAGTGACTGTGGGCAGAGGCCAGGCACACAGAGCTGTGAATGGAGAACCTGACTGGTCAGGATTACCGTTAAGGCACACCTACCAACAGGATATCACAAAACTAGGTGGAAAATTCACAGACATTGCAAAACGTTCAACTACAAGAAATTTCAAAGATAAAACTGTGCGCAGTATTAGACTTCGACCCAGACAGACATTGTGTTCAAATTGTAAAGTTGCTTGTCATGAACAAGGCAGTAAAAATCTGTCAAATAAATTTAATACTAAGGAAACCACTAAAAACATCAATGATTCGACAGCGTTTAAGCCATCTAGTCCCCATCCAAGCCGACCAGGTTTAAGGGATCGCAGATTTCAGTCTAAACCACATCGCATTGAGCTACGAAAACGGCCTCTGATCCCTGTTGTTGACACATACCCGCGCGTAAAGTTACAACGACTTGATTCCTCAAAGTTTGCTAAATCACCCTGTTCTCCAGTCAGAAAATCAGAAAGTGAGCCGGAGGACAATTTTGCTGATCGAGGCCCCCCAGAAATAGAAGCTGCCCCGCCCCCTTTATCTGCCCCTCCTAAAGTAAGTCCCGTTATAAGGATTTCCATAGGAGAAGGTACAGTGTTGAAGATTCCACCCAGATTACATGAGATAAAGGAATCTGAGGGTGAATTTGATGATGATGATACTGTTCCAGACAATCCAGTACATGCACACGATCTTGCTGCCGATGACTCAGAGGTTCAACTTGAAATGCCTATACTTGAAATGCAGGGGGAAAGTTCAAACTATAATACTATAAATAAACCAGATGAAATTCCTGTATCAGAAGGAGATAAAAATGTTGAGCTTCTTGAAAAAGTTGAGCATCGTAAACGAAAGAAGGCATTAAAGAAGGCCAGATCTCGCGAGAAGCATCGTTCATTAGACTCTGGATCGCACTCAGAAAATACTCACCCTGAAAGACATCACAAACATAAGAAAAAACATAAACATCGACACAACCATGAAACACTGGAGCGGAGACCAAATCCAATGGTGGCTCGTTCGCCTTTGTCTTCCACAAGTTTTACGGCAGAAAAACAGCTATGTCAATCCGGTGAAAATATATCTCCACCAGACTCCGATCCGGAGGAAGAGGTTGTTAACAAAGACAGAAATGAACGACCACGTTTATTGTATCGCTGGCGACAAAAAGATGGCCTTCCTAGTCTTGAACCAAAGAATTTAATAGGTGATTCTGATCTCCATAGTAACGGTGAATCATTTATGCTTCATAGTAAAGATAAAGTACATGTAGATGACAATTATGAATGCAATTCCATAAAGCAAAGTTGGTCAAATTATAGCAGTATTCAGAATTCTCCGCGAGAAATATTGTCAAACTATAGTTCTCAAAGTACAGTTATTTCTGAAGATAAACTGGAGTGCTTGTCAGATATGGCTCCATCAGATTACGAGGAAAATGAGGACAGCTTCCCAGGAAATCTCACACCAAATCATGATAATAACGGGCATTATGACAATTCTGACAATCTTGACTCTTTCGAAAATTTTAAGCCATCACTTATGATGCGTATTCAAACAAGAAGTGTTTTAACATGTGAAATGCCTGATGGTAGACTTATTACAGTTGGAGACATTGTTTGGGGAAAGATTCAGGGGTTTCCATGGTGGCCTGGTCGGGTTGTTACGATTTCTATCAGTCAGAAAGATGACGGATTAATTATCAACCAAATGGCCCAGGTTTCATGGTTTGGGTCATCCACAATGTCACACATGCAGTGCTCAGATTTGTTCCCATTTTTGGAGGATTTTAATATTAGATACAATAAGAAAAAGCGGGGCCCTTACAAAATGGCTATAAAGCAGGCGACCATTGCTTCCCAGAACAGCATGAATGGTCATCAAAATATAGACCTAGAGGATTTTGATCTGTGATATATATTTTATCCACTTGAGGTAAGTGATTACTGAATGCCTTGATGGTTAGACTATTGCTGTTATAACTGATATAATACTCTTTAGTAAGTAATGTTAAAATACTCAACTAAGCCTGTAACATGTAACTTCCAGCTTAGGATTGAGTTAAACTACTATTAAAAAACGGCCATGGCTCTGTGGTTAGTGTGTCTGCCTACAAATCAGGTATATGAGAGTCACACAATGTGGCTCTGGCAATTGCGTGGGAGGGTTTTAAGAGGCTTCCTCTCGGTTTTCCACCATATTTAAGCAAGGAACAGTGTAAAATGAACAATTCCGGGCTATAAGTGAAATAGCCTTAAGTACAAAGTTGAAACCCCAATCAAACAATCTATTAAAAAGATGGATTGAATTGCTTTTGCCAAACTTGATACGAAGCTATCAGTCTGACATTACATACATTAACATAATTTCTGGAGCTATGGAACAGCTTAGGGGCAACAAGGAGCAGATCTGTTATTGTGTCATTGTTTTTGTGTAGTGTGGTTGTCTCGTCTTGTCTTTGGTTGTCCGGTCTTGTCTTTGTGTGTGCTGTCTTGTCTTTGTGTGTGCTGTCTTGTCTTTGTGTGTGCTGTCTTGTCTTTGTGTGTTGCCAGTGGCGTTCATTGCCATTTCCTTCACCCATCGGGCTGTACAAAGTGACATAATCATTAATTCACATGAGTAAAATAACCTTCGGAGTGGCATTGAACCCCAATTAAACAAACCCAAGTTTTCCTTTTCCTACATGTTTTTCCTACATGTTACATGATGTGGTTCTAGCAATAGCAAGGGTGGTTTCCATGGGGTTTCCTGTCGGTTTTCCACTATATTTAAGACAGGAGCAGTGTGAAATGGACAATCCGTAATTACAAACAACAACATGGATGCAATTGCACATTTGTCCAAATGTTGTCAGCAAAGAAAGATGGCTGCCATGTTTTAAATTTTATAATGTATAAAAATATATCTTAAAATGAATTGATCGATTGCCTTCAAAGTGAAGATTCAGCTTCATTCAACTCTAACCAAAGTCTGGATTGCTTTCCTCCAAATTGCCCGTCGTCCTAGAAGTGAAATACCCTCGAGTACAATGTTAAACCCTGTAAAATCAAACAAACAATCCTCCAAATTGCCCATCATCTTATAAGTGAAATACCCTTGAATACAACGTTAAGCCCCATTCAAACAAACAAACAAACAAGCAATCCTCCAAATTGCCCATCGCCGTATAAGTGAAATACCCTTGAATACATAAGTGAAATACCCTTGAATACAATGTTAAACCCCATTCAAACAAACAATACTCCAAATTGCCCGTCATATAAGTGAAATACCCTTGAATACAACGTTAAACCACATTCAAATAAACAATCCTCCAAATTGCCCGTTGTCATATAAGTGAAATACCCTTGAATACAACGTTAAACCCCATTCAATCAATCAATCAATCCAAATTGCCTGTCGTCATATAAGTGAAATACCCTTGAATACAACGTTAAACCCCATTCAAACAAACAATCCTCCAAATTGCCCAAACCAGTATGGTATATAAATAAGGACTAGGCCTTTAGTCTTTGAAAGAAGAAACTGTTCTTAAATCGTAGTACATGTACATTGTAGATGTAGTAAATGGTGGTTTGGCAGGGATTTTGAGCGTATTCTATTTCAAAATGAGCCTTTCTAGTCCCCCCCCCCTCCCCCCTTGTGACTGTGACTGGTCAGTGTGTGGCAACATGTGTGTTTTTGTTGTTGTTATTTTGATTTTGTTTTTTAAACCCAGTTTTTCTGCATATATTTATTATCATTCATGACTAGTTGACTACACAAGCTCAATAAATACACCTTATTCTTTAATATTTAAAATAATATAACTGTTGGACAGCTGTGGGTTCTGGCCATGCTGAAAAAAGTCTTTGTTCTCTGTTACATTCATGATGATTCTTCCTTTGTTCACCCAGAGCTGCATCTATGGTGTGACTTTACTGGACAGAGCGTGCAGACCACTGCTTCACAGTCTCTGTATCATTCTCCTGGCACATTAACAAGGCTAATCATATAGCATTATACCGTATTTACCCTAAATAACACTGCTCTTTGGAGTAAGCCTCTTGTTGTCCTTTGGCCTAAGGGGTATAATAATAACATTAGCATTATACCATATTTACCCTAAATAACACTGCTCTTCGGAGAAAGCTTCTTGTTGCCCTTGTTGACCTCTGAGCTAAGGGGTAACATATAGGCACAGCATTATACCATATTTATCCTAACAGAGCTAGTTGTTGCCTTAGTTGACCGCAGAGCTATAAGGAGTGATCTGTTTGTGATATCTCGATCTGTTTGTGATATCTCGATCTGTTTGTGATATATCTAGGTGTTCCATCTTGTGATTGTTCTGTTTCTTGCCAGTGACATGAAGCTGTTTAGGTCAAGGTTTGCTGTCATGACATTTCATACAGCGTAAAACCCTAATCAACTCAACCACAAATTCACAATGAATCCAAGAATGTAATAAACTAAAATACTGTAACACATGATTGATACATGTAAATCTGAAGTTGTAATAGTTTTATATAAATATAGTTTGTTTAAGTATATTCTGGTCACATTGACTGATTGCGTTAAACCATTTTTTTCTTACCACTTAACTGTCAAACTCAATCTAGGCGGCTTTAGGGGCTAATTTTTAAGAAGTTTCCTCTCTGTTTTCCGGGCACAATGTCAAGTGAAACACCGTTGAGTACGGTGTTAAACCCCAAACAAACAAAATCTTAGCACTTGAGGAATATTTATTTTCCAACATAGCAAGCACTCCACATGTAATGGATGTGTTAGTGGGGCTACTGGTTATTGTTAGAGTATACCACAGTCATGTAAGTTAATACCCATGGACATGACATAAAAGAATGTTTGATTAATGAACACCACTATTCGTTTTGACTCGTCCACCTGCCTTCACTGTTAAGCACTAACATACATGTATATTGTATTTATTTAGTTTTATTGACAGTTATGCCTGAAGAGGTAATACACATGTATGTAAGTAAAAAAATGGTATATATGTTAAGGAGCTTATCTTATTTATTAACACAAAATTGTTAACAGATTTCTCTCAGTGCCTTGATTTTATGAATTGCAGATGATGGTTTACACGTTGTGAGACAGAGTGTGGGGACATAGCGGTTGTGTGGAAAGACAGACAACATGGAAAACAGAAACATCCTCCAACAGCAGGATCAACAACTTACATTGTACTTGGGCCCTTTGAATTGTGTTGGTATTTTGTATATTGGTTTGTGGTTTGAATGCTGGTAATTAGTTGGGACTTGTTGATAGCTATCAGAGGGACAAGCAGCTGTTTCAATGAATACTTTGTTTGAAACTTTACAACTTTTGTTAACCCACTTATGTTATTTGTTTATTTACTACATTCTTATAAGCAGCATTTATTAAAGCCTCAAAGTTACTGTGCACATACATTGTAGAAGTAAGCTTATATGTTCAAGTATACAAGTGCCATCTAGGTATGATCTGGCTAAGGGTAGTTTGTTTGAAGAGTAGCAATGCGGTTTTTACTTAGTACTGGAGGAAGACTAACTTTCTAACATTATGAAAACACTTGACATCCTGGTTGTGCTAGTGTCAAATATTGTTATTGTTGTGAAATACTCTTAAGCCTGGCATAAAACTTAACACCAATCAATTAATCAATTCTTCAACCAAATATACAAGTCTGTTCTGAGTTCAGATGATAACATAGGACCCAAGTCACCCAACACTACGATTTAAGGGATATTTATAAGTTTGGCATTTTTTTTTTTACATTCAATTTAAAAAAATCGTAACTCACAAATTTTGTTTGTTTGCTGTTTAACAGATTAAGAGATAAGAAAGTTAACAATATTTACTGTTTTCTTTGCATTACTTGAAGGAGGGGAAAACAAATCTCACTTGTAAGCCTATATAAATAATATAAATGCCCGTTTTTGCCCAAGATTTCTAAATTGTTTTTATGTTTCAAAACTACACCAAGTGTGATATTAATTACATCAGGGTGTGTTCTTTCGATTTATTATTTTTTTGACCCTCAGAGAGTTCTTTTATTTTCCCCTCTTCTAATGTGGGCCTAATTGTAGGAGTTTCATTCGATTTAATCAAAAAGTCTTTTGGTGACATTTAGAAGTTTAAATGTCTATCCTGTTATCATACATATGCCTGAAAACTTTGTCAGGAGAGTCATAGCAATGGAAACTGTGAGAAGTTTGAATTCATTTAGTCATTTGTTATATTAACAGTAAATAACAAAATTCGGCTCTGTCACAGACATCATATATGTAAGCTTATTCAATATTATGTAATATACATGAGTATATGGTGGTGATATTAAAGCGCTAGGAGGGGGGCGGTTGAAGGAACTTACTGTTGCCCTGGTGCTCTCAGAGCTACAGTAAAGGGCATCACGGAGCCATTCTTTTTGTGGTGGTATTGTATTGCTTCTTGTAAATGTCCTTTGTTTGTTGCCAATAGTGACTGGGGTGGTTTTCTACACCCATTGGGCTGGCACATCTGATCATTTAAGTGAATAAGCAAAAGTGTCCATCAAAGTCAAAATTAGAATTTTCTAAGACACTGACTTCTGGTACTTTTAATACCCTGCTTTCATTTTCTTTGAATCTTCATAATGAAACTGGCCGGGATGGTTTTCTCCCGGTTTTCCACCGTAATGAGGCAAGGAGCAGTGTGAAGTGGACAAACCGTCGTCCTATAAGTGAAATACCCTTGAGTACATTATTAGACCCCAATCAAACAAACAAACAATAGAACTTGGCTGTGTTTCAACTTCCACAATGTGTTTTCCTTTCTATTTGCCACTACTGGACAATGGTTTGTCATATTTATAAATCTAGGTATAGATTGACACTGAAACTCGCTGACACTGGGTTTTATGAGAAATGAAACTAGGACGAGACGGTTTCAAGGCGATCTGTCCACTCTTTAAACTAGATGCTAGATGTTCTAGTTTTGGGGGGCGACTTGCAACGCATTTCACCGATCTTCATGTTCGAAAGTCACTTTCACGCAGGATGTACAGGTAATCTCCAAAAATGGAGATTACAAATGTCCAGCCATTGAGTTGCAGCCAATTTCAGGTAGTTTGATGCTACATTGCTTTGCTTTTAACACCAATCAAACAAACCTCTGTATTGTTTTGACAGGTCATTGCACACTATGAGGTTGGGCTGTGCATTTTTTATGGTTTCTCTATTGTTTTTGGCTGTGCTCATATTGTATCTCGTCTGGGTTTGTTTCTAATGGCAACTAATATTTCCTTCACCCATTGGGCAAGTATGTCGTCATATGAGTGAAATATGAGTCGTCATATGAGTGAAATAAGCTTTAATAAGTAAATCAAACATCAGTATTCTATGTGATGCACCATTGTATAATAAACACAATGAATTGTTGTGGTATGGTTTAATATACTAGTGTTTGAACAGCAACGGAAATAAATGTGGAGACCCGAGTTTTAGACATTTTTTTGTATCAGCCTACATGTGGATAATGTAGTTACCAGGCAGTTTAAACATTATATATGTATATATGATAATGCTAGTAGTCTACTAATATAACCCATGGAATACGGTATATTTTACTGTAAATTGATTTATCTTTTTATTGTTTTAGACTGTATTGTGAGATTATATTTTTATGTTTAAAGGACATTTGATACCTATGTTGCATTTTTTGTGGTCATATCTAAGCTCACTGTCAATGTAAATTTAGTGATATTTTTAAAAATTAAATCATGCTGTAATTTGTGTTTATTACGCTGAAGCATCTTGATACGGGTAATATTGCCATGCAGGTGAATGTCATGTGCTCATTGGAGATAAATAGCTTTACTAAAGTGGCAGTATCATCTACTATCTTTGTCATATGGAGTCTTTTTAATTTTGTATTTCAATGTATACATATTGTAATGATATAAGGTCTGTGTGTAATAAATGTCACCATTCACATGTATGAAAGAATGATTTTCTTTTAAAGGGGTTTAGTGCAAACTGGAAGATTTCTGTACCCCCGTCTCTCAAGCGGCAACACACATCAGATTTATTGGGATCTCATGTCAATTTGTAGACTTCTATCTTAATACTACAACAAGGGCATTATGTTGGGAAAGTAGTCCCCTGGTAGCTCTGGAGGAACATTATTATTTTTAATTTTCAATCTTTTGCTCCCTACATTTATCATCTACCGATTCTTGTTGTTCTTTCAACATGATGTTAGGTGGGGTTTCCTCACCCAAACACATAAAACTCCAAATCAAACAAATCCAGACGCCATAATAGGAACATTATTAATCTAACAATGAAATAACTTAACATTAGTGCTTCCATATAGTCTGCAGGCCTGGTTTTGTGGTTAACATGCGGCCTTCTAATCCTACTGTTTAAAGGTACAAGTGCGTCTGTCCATCTCGGGTCCATCACACAATGTGGCTCCATTTATTGCAAGGGTTACACCCTTGAGTTAATCACTCGAGTAGGCTACATGTACCTGGGAGTGGTTGTTGTTGGCGTTTAACAGGTGCTTCCTGAGCTTAGTAGGACCTCAAAGCTGACTCGTGCTATCTTCTTTAGTGGTAAAAAGGACAATTTTGCGAGCTTTTAAAATATCGCGACCTAAGAATTACAGGGTTCTATTAAACTAACATTTTGGTCAAAAATGAGTTTGATAGTGGATAAAATTAGGGATTACAAAGTTTGATATCTACTAGCAGGAGAGTATTATGTAAAATTCATCGGTCTTATGTCCACAACAGAATTAAAAAGTTCCAATTCACTAGTGGGCACCTTCTTCAAAATAACAGGGTTCTATCTGCAACTTTCCACCAATAAGGCTTAGCTAGGAAGGAAGTTTTTAGAGGACCAATACGATTTCAGCTTATATTTAAGTTAGGTGAATTTGGTGTGCACATGTAGCAATTGAACTTTGCAAGCGTTTTTCTCAACACGACCAAAATGTTAGTTAGAAACCTGTATTTCTTAGGTCGCCATATGTTAGCTCCCTGACAAGTTTTTATTGAGCATAAAATAAATTTTCAAATTTGATGAATTTTTATAACGCTTAACTTGATTTTGCATGATTGATTTTATATGAAACTAATCCGGATCATGGTCTTTAAAACTGGTGTGTACTGTTCTGATAGATCTTAAACTACAACCAGTTTTCTCTGCCAATGTCATCAACTTCATTATATCCTCTTCACATCTTCTTGTCCATCAATGACATGGCAATTATTTGTCTTATGTAATTATGTTGTTCTAAGTTTTATATATTGTTACAATGTACATGTTTGTCAGTTAAAGTTTTGTTACGTTTTTGTGTGTGTTTGTGTTGAGTATATTTCACATTAGTCTGTATAGGTGTCCCTGTGTGTATGAAGAGAATCCAGTAAATGGTTACCAGTGTAACTGTAGTGGATAAGACGGTGCTTGGGTGTTCCTAATGTGTTGACCTCCATATAAGGTCTGTGATAGAAGTGTTCAGAGCAGATTGCTACAATGCCAAAGTTGCCTATATTCGTGGCGTTTGCTTATAAGTGTGAAGTATGGTATTAATTAAGGTTAATGGATGTTGTAGAATACCAATATTCTCCACTGGAATAAAACAACTAAACTAGTTCTGATCTTGTTACTAAATAATATTTTGAAGTCATTCATACATTTACTGAATTCCAGTCGATCAATGATTATGTCCTGTTATTCTTATACTACTGGACTCTGCTGTACAGTTTTGAGCTGTACCAGAGACAACAGTGTACTCCTGTAACTAATCCATAGTGTTGGGAATACTATTATCAATGAATATTTGTTTCTTTTCCAGTATCTGGAAGCTAAAACTCTTTGTGCAATTCCTAAAACAAATAATTGTGCCACCTTATTTGCTGGTTGGATTCTTATTTCAATAAATTGCTTCAAAAATCAAATTTGATCTGTGGTTTTTCCTTACTACTCTGGGCTTGTCTTTTTACCTCTCAGCCAATAATTGGCCAAGGTGTTTTTGTAATACACTCCAGTTCACTGTATAACATGACCAGGCATAATTCCAAATTTTTGGCGAAATATATAGCTTGGCTCAATAAGAAGTTGTATAAAAATACAGCGTTATTGGATATTGCAATTAACAGTTGCCTTCCTTTTCTTAATTTCTATCCCATCAGCATATTATGCTGTAGGGATTATGTCATCACGCTGTCTGTCAGTGAGGGCGTGAACAAGATAAAAACAATACCACCTGACACAGGGTTTTCAAATTTTAGAAACCCGTTGGTCTTACACTAAACTACATTCCTATTTAAATTGGGGCCATTCCAATCAAATTTCTGCTTTCCATGGCAACATTATGATACATAATAATAATACTTACCACGTGAACACAGTAAAAACCATACCCCTAAACGCAGGGTTTTCAAATTTTGGGATCGCATTTCTCTTAAAAAGGACATGAACCTGATCGCTTAACATAGGGTATTCTTACTTGGGATGTACAATGATCTTACACGAAACTGAATTCCTATTTAAAATAGAGCCATGCATGTTGTATGCCATGTTCACAACACATCCATGGCCTCATTTGCATATTTGTGAAATTCCCTTGGGCTCTATATTTCACAAAATTGAACCCAAGGCTATCCTCATTCCTTTCGACTTACATTTCTGTCACTCCTTTGTGGCATTCTAATTCATTGATGGAGAACTTCCAATGGGATTATGGGAATCACACTCACCTCTAGTTATATGAATGGGATAGCTGTAAACCTCATTGATGTTAAATGAAGGTATATTCTTTATCTAGGACTATTTCAGTACACTAAATAGTAAAGTATTTGAAGTGTAATTTCATGGGTTATTCCCCTTTTTTAAATCCATATTTTCGGGACAAAAAGGAAAAATCAGTTCACAATTATTTTACATCATGGGGTGATAGGTATTTTCATGTTTACACAGTATTTTTTTATGATTGGACTTTGTTAGCCCATGTACTGCGTCCTCGACCTTAGACTTTATCTGGTCTTTTTTTGGCAAGGGACTTTGAAGAGGGGTGCTTCCCATTGTCTTGGTGCTTTAGGAGATAAGAAACGAGAAAAAGATGTTTGCTGTCTTTGTATTGTGTCTTGTGATTGGCCGGTCTTTGTCATTGGCGTCCAATGTGGGAAGGTATGATGTGATAGGAGTGAAATAACCAGAAGTACAGCATTAAACCCCTATCATTGGCGTCCAATGTGGGAAGGTATGATGTGATAGGAGTGAAATAACCGGAAGTACAGCATTAAACCCCTATCATTGGC
>JAQQZZ010120555.1:0-14614 GCA_030265115.1 Mopalia vespertina
GAGAGAGTGTAGAACGAAGTGTTAGAAAAGAAAACAGGTCTGTATAGATTTACATCCGAGTTTCTAGTTGGATAAGAGTGAAGAGCAGATTGTCTGGAAAATAGGGACCGATATTGGGTAGGAAGACAGTAAGGATGATGAACAAAAAGAGACACAGTTTTGGAAAGGGAAGAATATTTTGAGATTTAAATAGAGGATCGGTATGGGCAAGTCTAGGCGATAGAGTGGTTATACGGATTGCTTTCTTTTGGAGAAGATAGAGAGGTTTTATATGGGTTTGATAAGTTGATCCCCATAGGGCGACACCATAAGACAAATAAGGGTGAATTAATGAGTAATATAATGCAAGAAGTGCTTTTTTATTTAAGTGTTTCTGGATATGTTTCATGACACCGGTGTTTTGGGAAATTTTTTTAGATATAAAAGATATATGGGAAACCCAAGACAATCTGTCATTCAACACAATCCCAAGAAACTTGAACTCCTTAATAACCTCCAGTTCAGTCCGACCCAAATAAACAGACGGAATATTCACAGGCCCCCTTGTTGGTGGTATGACCATAACTTTTGTTTTGGAAATGTTCAAGGAGAGTCTGTTTGCAATCAACCAAGTCGAGATATTTGAGAGTTCTATTGACAGAAGTTGAACGGCATTATTTAAAGTTAAACAAGAGGAACAAACGCTGGTATCATCAGCAAACAAAGTAAATTTTAGATGATTAGAGGAGTTAACAATGTCATTTATATAAAGAATAAACAAAATAGGACCTAAGATGGAGCCTTGAGGGACACCAAATTTTATATTCATAGGATCAGATCGTGAATTCTTATAATTTACTATTTGTGTTCTATTAGTGAGGTAACTTTTAAACCAATTATTAACAGAATTTCGAAAACCGTAATGTTTAAGCTTGTATAATAAGATTGAGTGGTTAACCGTATCGAAAGCTTTCGACAAGTCAAGAAAGGCGACGGCGCTATATTGTTCTCCTTCTTTAGAGGTAACGAGATGGTCATACAATGAAGCCGCAGTGTGGAAAGTAAAGTGATTTTTTAAAAAACCATATTGGTGTGTGCATATTAGCTGATAAGCATCTAGATGCTCAATAACCATATTTGCCACCAAATTTTCAATTATTTTACTGACACAAGGTAACACAGATATGGGCCGGTAATTAGAAAATTCTGATAGTTTAACAGATTTATATACCGTTTGTATTCTATGTTAGTGAAAACTTGTGTGCATGTTACAGATGGGGGGAAGTTGTGCAAGATGTATTTATGAGGCTCCGTCGATCATTTTTTCCAGAGCTGTTGCCCTTTCACGTTGTAACATAGGGCCATTATTGTCTGGCCTTATTGTTCTTCAGTTTGTATTCTATGTAAACGAAAAGTTGTGTGCATGTTACCCAATGGGAGAAAATGTGCAACATGTAATTATGAGACTCCGTTGATAATTTTTTCCAGAGTTATTCCCCTTTAATGAATGCGGTTATATTAAAGATAGGTACAATTTATCCGCTTTTGCACTTTAATTTGTACATATATGCTGTCTTCATGTACATGAAGGTACAAAACGTGCATTTATTGTCTTTCATGTAGATCCTCACAAGTCCATTGGCTGGTAGCACTCCTGATAGACTACTTCCTCGTAGTGAGTGCTGGTAACATGATCAGCAAGCCTAAGTTACCGTTAACCATCTGTTGGCACAAATTAAACTATGCACTTTTGATCTCGTGTTACATGTTATGTATGTCTCAAAATACCACTAATAACCATTGGTGAACATGCATGCATGGCTGAAGGGCTATCATTTCAGCTTAAAATTGTTTGCTTTCAGAAGCATTGAAATGGAGTGTATATTAGTGTAACCACAACTCGGGAAGTTGTACCCAGTTCCATTCATGTACATCTTCGGATGACATATATGTTGTTGTCCATCCACATACAGCTTGCTTGTTATGGCTGAAGGGCCATCATTTCAGCTTGACATATTTTGCTTTCAGACGCACTGAAATTGATTTTTTTCTTAATATAAGCACCACTTGTCCCTTTATAGATTTCATGATTTGCAACTGACTTAAGTAGTCTTTCAGCTTTTCCATCCTTGATGCAGCTTTTCCCTTTCACTGCCACAAGGGGTATCCCACATGATCTGTTTGCCATAATATACTTACTTTCTTTTGCACACCTGAGCAAATAAGTGCTTATTTTATTTGGATAATAATAGGGAGTCCATTTCAGGCAATATAATTTGTGCAGACCATTTGTTCTGGCACTGGTATATTGTGCCATAAATGTATTTACAATCAGTCGTTAATCAGCCGCCTGATTGTAAATTAGTTTTAGCCCTGCTCTGTGTTATATACATGTTAGTAAATTGCGGTAAAAATAAAGAAAAAAACCTTTAATTATGCGTGTGTTTTATATTACACTTTATACATGCAGGTTTACATCTATGTGTTAATTTGTTACTTATTCGGGATATTGACTTTTTTATCGCCCAAGTTTTTAAAGCGTGTGACGGCTGGAATTGAGTAAATATTCGACTAGCTGTGTTGTCCATATGTTTGTGTTGTACGCATACACAAAACTCAAACCCTGCACAAATTTTGTTTACTTTAGTCAGACAAAATAATATCTCGGCGACAAGCTGTGGAATACTCTGTTAGCATGAGACTTCAAGAACCATGGTTTTTTTTTTAAAAAATAATTTTTTAAATTTTTAAAAATTTTTAAAAATAAAAACAGCGTGTGGTATAAAAATCTGAAAAAAAATTTATTCCCCTCACATTTAAAAATCAACCTCTTAAAATTTGCCCAAACTGACTAAAATGTCAAAAAACCTTAAATAGTCACTTTTTCCTTTCTCAAACATGACGCGGTCATGCAACTTACCAGAAAAGTTCAAGAGAAAATATTTCCATTTAAGAAATTCTTTTTAAGAATATTGAAGATAAAGAGGATTTTACGATATTATTTAGACAGATCACGCAAATGCTATTCTTATTTGCCTCCAGCTATGAGCTTTAAACAAGGACAAAGCCGTATTTTCACCCCATTAATTTGATAATTAAATCTAAGATTGAACGGCGGCTTCAGCCATGAATTAATAGAGCTTGAAACATGCTAACCACTCGATATGATGAAGGTAACATGTCAAAGTATAGTGATGAAGCAAACTATAATTTGGAATGATGACACGCGAGGCATTCTTATTTGGCAGAGGGTTGGGAGGGAGCTTCCTGTTGTCAGAGCAAAAGTACAATATGAAGCAGATATTTATTCATTGTATTTCGTATACTGTGGCTGTACTGTATTTCGAGGGCTTAAAACCATACTAACACTTGGAGAAAAAGGTCCAAAATTATTATCTTTGCTAAAAAATCATTATATCAAGTAATAAACTTTTTTGTTTTGATTTTTGTTACTAAAATTTGTGAAAGCTAATGTTGGGAAATTTTGCACATTAACCCTGGGTGGGTTAAAAAAATAGCCAAACATTTACAACGGCAGGTCTGGTTATAAGCCCTCGATTTGTCTTGTATTGTCGTTGTTTGTTGCCACTGGATTCGAGGGTAGTTGGTTCACCCATTGGTCTGGCACGCCGTCATGTGAATAAAATAACCTTAAGTACAGCCTTAAATTCCAATCAAACAAACAAACATTCGTATTTGCCTGTAATATTTAAATCAAGAACAAAAGTAAACGCACCGTTGCTCCGTTAGCGTTATAATTAGAGTTAGATAGAGCCTCATATCAAAGTGAATCCAGCCCTTGGCATTTATTAGACAGCTGGAAACTACAATTATAGAAAGTGTGATAACTAACTGAACTTTTCCCCATGACGACAAATAATTTTTTAAATTTTTAAAATTTTTTAAAAATAAAAACAGCGTGTGGTATAAAAGACTGGAAAAATAAAGTGATTTGAAAACAATGAATTGTGCGTGTGTTGATAGCTATCACAATCACGGTACAGCTAATTCTGTAACTCAGTGTGGTAACTCAAGTGGTAAACAATTCAGACGGTTAATAACATTAGCAGTTACGTTGGAACGTTCATCCTCTTTTTATAATTCTTATTACATACATGTAGCACAATTAGTAATCTAACCTCTGACCTGGTGACCACCAACTATATTATCTATACCTATTCGACACTGTGCACTAAAATAGTAAACCTTGTTTATTTAACTACTTTTATACTACAAATAATTTTTGTGTCTTTTAGATTATCTCAAAATAACGAAAATATTTTTGTACTAGTATATAGCATTCATCCTCTCCTCTTTATATTTAATTTACACCTGGCGATACAGGCATATCTAACGAAACTTGTTCTATCACAAAACAGGCAGCGATCATCCATAAATTACTTGTTATATTTGTGTTTACTTTAGAATGTTAACGTCTGTGTGTCTCATCTAGTCATTGCGGGATTTCGTGAGGTATAAAAAATATTTCTGTTGTCATTTCAAACCGTTAAACATCTTCTTGGTGTGTCTGTCATCATGGTGGTTGAACAGATCTTTGCTTGTATTAAATACTTTTTCAACAGCTCAATTCTCCTCTAAACAAATACCCGACACAAATCAGAACGTTAAATAGCAACTAAGTTAGCATTTTTTCCGTGCTAGGTACTCGGAGGTATACAGATTTAAATAAAAGCCGCTTTTCTCTCCAACATTGTCTTTTAAAACCTGACAAAGTTTCGTCTTTAATATTCTGTTTGAGATACAGCTAAGAAGAATAACAGGTTAGAAACAGAAACTGAGCCGCATGTGTTGTGGCGTCTTCATTGGTGTTCTCCAGGCAGAATTCATCATACTTCATTACTCTAATGGATTTGATATAATTGCACATCATATTACTCTAATGGAAACTATAGAATTAGTTAACTCTGTAACAAAGGACGTCTTATGAAGTGCATGTGAACTGTTGTAAGAATGCAGCGAGTGTCATCAGACTCCAATGATAACTGGTGGGAAGATGACAGTGTCGCGATGCTCTCTAAGCTAACGGACGTCACAAAGCGTGTTGTTCCTTTCATCGTCACATCACGGTCCAATATGAATCGATAGATGTGCTTGCCTTGCCCTACTACCTTGCTGTTGTTTGTCGCCATAGATGTCAAGGGCTGCATCATGTGGTCATTGGTCTAGCACGACGAAGTGTGTGTGAAATAAGGTTAATCGCAGCCTTTATAGTTCTAACGAAACTAATCGACAACAATCTTCATCCCCTTCTTCGTTGTATTAGACCATCGAATGTAGTGTTGCCTTATTTCACAAATCGCCTAAATCAGACAATCAGGAAAGCGTAGAAAGGTGCAAGCCACAGCGGTTTTTCTAAGGCTTATTCCCTACATTCATGCAGAAGGAAAACTTTCATAACAAAGAAGTATGTTTAGTATTTTACCATTCGCAGTTCACATCTATTCGCAACACCGCTTTCGCACAATGTGCTGATTGCATTATATTTTTATATACCGCAGAAACCTACTATAATGTATTCTTATGTCCTTCTTAGATCAATAACTTAAATTTTATCGATGTAAATCCGACCAAAATATTATCCGATCACTATTTATTATCTTGGTTATCCTTTAAATGAGTTTTATAGTTTAATATTGTGTTGTCTTTCAACCTTTTAAGGGTGAGCGTTTTCACAAAAAGATCTGGATGAAAACAGCATGGAAAGTGTTGACGTCAAAGGTTCAGCTGCGATTTTAAAACATTTTTTTCTGAAATAGATGTTTTGTATTTTATAACATTGTCAAACGATTGACAGACAACAGAGACCACTAAAATTGTTCTGTTTTGAAAACAAAATTAATTGCGGCACACCATTTTACTTAAGGCTATTCTACAAAATATTGATTTGGGGCTATAGCCAATACAGGTCACGTGAGTACGGCGTTAAACCATAATCAAACAAACAAACCATCACAGTCTGAGAAATAAATTATATATTGTTTCTATGGAGATTAATTCAATTTGAGATACGTTTCCTGTGTATCACAGCATTCCAACAATATAGACATGCATTTTTTTTACCATCGATCTGTATCATTAAAGGCTTAGAAACATTGATTTCTTTACAATTAAGCAATGAATTCACAATGACCATTGTGGGAAGGGCTGGCAAATCCTTAAATAATAAAAACATTTTGAAAATGCATTACGTTTCAATGATGACTTGTTCTTTATTATATGCCACATGTCGCTCTAAATACACGACAAAAGAAAGCACACAGAAGTTCTGTAATCCTCCTAGCAAATCTTATGGAATTATTTTTGTCAATTAACATTACTGGCTTCATTTGCACGAATTTCGTTAATCTTGTTATTATATTGTATTTTGTGTGCGATGCGTTCCATATGACGCTTGTAATGGCATTTCTCGGTTGCAGTAACAATGCTCTGGCACAATATTGTATCGATTAATTATATTTTGTATGAACTGACAGAAACTTTCCGCAATAGCATTGCCTACAGCTGATGGCAAATTATTTCGAATGCTATTTTTATTTTTCTTCGAATATGTATCCCCACGCAGTAGATGCTCTTGTTCAAGACTGCAAATGCACTGTTGCCCTAAAAGAAGTAAGGAAACGTTATATTTACTAGGTACATATATGATTCAGAACAATCAATGACAAATAATTGATAAAACTGTGAGAAACTCTAATTGAAGACTATTTTGCAAGTAAGCGGAGACAACCTTTGTGTTCGATGTACTGAAGCGTTGTAAAAATGGCGGACAACTGATTGTGGTGTTGTTGAAACATGGACGATGTAGAAGTAACATAAAGTCATCTCGTTCCACTCCAACAGAAATTATCATTTTTGTTTTCCACTGCCCTGGCTATCGCTTTAAAACCTGTTCATTGCAAGACACATATAATGATTTTATATTATGTATTTTCGTATATCTGCACGCGAAAGGCGGTTTGCGGCCCAGAACAAGATATTGTCACCGGGCGAGCTGAAATGATTGGTCAGTGTATACAGCATTTATCAGAGTCGGCTACAGAATTAGAAACGACATAAGTATATGGGTATTATACGGCGAGACAACGTCAATGATGATCTGTTGAGAAGATATGTCAGAAAAAGGGCAATAATCAGTGAACACAATATTTTATTTACAGATAGAACAAATTCTTTGTTTACTTTCAGCTGACTGATAATGAATAATGAAGGTTGTTAATAACTGTAGGCGAAAGAGCCCTTTTTCTGTTGGACGCGCAGTTTTCGTTATAGTGTGTGTTTTACCCATGTCATCCCCAGCACATTTTCACAAAACTTCACACACCTAAACAAGGTTGAGTCCGGAAATCGTGGTCTCAATTTCATTATAGCCCTTTTAACAAACAAAATTAGTACTGAAAAGTCACTTTCCTTGAGTCGATTTCATCCAGCCACAACTGTATTTATAAAATATCTTGTTTGTTTGTCTATTTGATTGGGGTTGTACGCCGTATTTTAAGGTTATTTTACTTAATACATAACGGCATGTCAGTCTAATGGGTGGAGGAAACTACCACCCGACCACACTGGCATCAAACAAAAACACCACAGGACAAATACAGGACATTCACAGGACAACACAAAGACATCACAAACGTATCGGCTTCATGTTCCTCTTTAGCTCAGACAGCACACGGGCAACAGGAAGCTCTCTCCAACCACCCACGTAAAATATTTTCAACAAGTTTTAATTTTTAAACCTTGGGCTTATGGCCTATGCTTTAATGGACATCTAAAAACCACACTTAATCAATTTTGCAGTTTTATGTAATATCCAATTTTTAGGAAACTACACACACAGTATTTGTGTTATAAAGAAGCCTGAAAGTCAGGGTCACGGCGGTCTTCCAATAAAGCCTTGTTATTTCATGACGCAAAAGTCTCCATAGAATCAGAATGATGTATCACGTGGGACAAATTGATAACCACCAAACAGTTCCATTATGTCGCAGCAAATGTCGAATTTGTCGAAGCAAATGTTATCAAAACAACATAGCATGTGACTAACAACTGCATGTCAATATCTAAACATCAGACTGTATATAACTTCACCTCTTTTCAACATTCTTGTCAGGAAATTCACGTTCATAACAACGTACGGCTTTGTCAATAGAATGTAGGATGCTCTTCAGATATGTTTGCTCATGTAAATATCTACATGAATCCAAACGGCCAACAATCAATACGTCCCCTACACGAGACAGGTTGATAACTGTTAACTCATTTGCATATGAGTGTCTAACTGAATATGTCAAAGTAAGATGCAATTGTGTTTAACATATGCCTATCTGTAAGTCTCTTCCAATTTATTCCGGTAGTAAGGAGCGCCCAACTTGGCGTGCGCGACATGTTTGTGCTGCCTGAAAAGGGTTTAGCACACACTCTAAATGTAAAATATGATATGGGACATCTAGCGATAGAACAGTTTTTCTGTTGATTATATTGCCATAGTTTCTTATTATATGATTTTGTTAACCTTATCCTCTTCTGTTTACGCTGAAACAAGAATTACCGACAAGCAGAATGTGCTGGAGATAACAGATGTCACAATGGAGTTATAGACCCAGCTTCCTTCGCTTGTTATCAACATAATCTCTATATAGTTGATCTTTGAAGAAAGTTGCAACTAGCACACAAATACTTTATTTCGTCTGACATTAATTGAGAACTACTTCATTGAGCATCAAATGTCTTACCGACTATCATTTACGTCTATCTTATAACGAATGGTTTATCTTGTCGAGTATTTCCGCTAGGGGTTACCAACGGCTAAGGGCCATCTCCTAACTCGTATGCTCGAGATATTCTTTCAAAATGCTATCAGAACGATATTTTCCTCGGCAATTACTGACGTTTTCTAGTTGTTTAATTCATGGATTGACGGATAGGCTTACCATTCCCTCCTCTTCTAACGGGTTTTTTTTCCGGATGACAATTTTAGAATGTAGTGACTGACTCCTAATATGCCTAATATTAATAACGGTGCTGTGCCTGTAAGATATTTAAATGTGGTTAAGACATTTGTTTACATTCGCTGGTAATTAGTGACGTCTCTGCTGCTGCTGTGGGTTTATTATGAAGAGTTTACTGTAAAATGTTAATAAAAAACATCTTCTTTACATCCTTATATCAACTCGTTTTGTTTAGTTGGATGTGTTCAATTTTTAATGGCAACCGTGTTGGTGTTTGTTGGTGTTTGTTAGCCCTCTTATTCATTCTATCAAATACCAATGTCAACATTATGCCTATGTCGTTATGGTCCATGTCCATTTTGACTATTCCTCTTTCAGTTTTTGATTTTCAAAGCTGAACACAGTGAACAGATGGAAAGCCCGACATCGCTTCTCACTTCTAACTATCGAATGCAGAAAAGCTTTTCATCGTTTCCAGCTTTTGAGCTCTTATTCTAAAGTACAAAGCTCATCATCATGTTTAGGCTCTTATCTTTTACCAACATTAGATGGACAAATGAATACCTGAGAATGCTTTTTCTACAAACGCTTTCAACTTCCAGCCTTAATGGTTTGGCCGTTTTACGATATTGAATCTGCTTTTCGGCATCACTTGATCTTGGTACCAAAGCAGTCCTAGATATATGTTGTTATTACCTATTCTGTGAATGACTTAACAAGTTGCTTCAGTGAATTTTAAGGGGAAAATAGATGGCATGCCTGGAAACTATGGAGGGCCAAATTAATCTTTATTCCGATTTTATAACATTTATAAATGTTAATTTACCCTCATAAGGGACCTTGGTATGTCTGCGGATCTGACATTTTTTGTGTTCAAAATACACGACTGTACTTTTTTTTCTTTTTTTGTACTCTCTTTTTATATTTTACTTCAAAACGTTTGTTTGAATTAATGATACACCCCGTCGTCACTTTATTAGTTAAGGTCATCTTTAGTGTTAATTACCAATATGACTGATATACAAATCATTAAAAAGTAACCCACGAAATGGATTGGATAACAATTTAGCAAATTACTAATTCTTCTGGCAAATTGAGGTCAATCGTATAATTCTACAATCAGTAGTGACCAGGAAAAATAGCTAAGTAACCAAGAATTTTTTGGTTGGATAAAATTTCACCCACAAAACTTTTGGTCGCTCACCAGTTCCTGCACATGATGCCAACCAAGAAAGCCTTTTTAAAAGTAACCTAGAACAATTTGGTTGATGCATCACTGTGACATCCCCCGCTCCCCTCCCACAAAAAAAAAACAACTTGGTTTGTTTGTTTGAAATTGTGGTTTTAGGGCCGCTTCCCTGATATGGATTTCGCGGCCCTTCAAATCACATAGTTTTATTTTTTTTATATATATATATCAATTACATTGTTTTTACTTTGTTCATAGCCATTATAACAACTTGGTCGTTCAATCATGCCCTTTTATACTGACGCGGGTGGTTGAAGCAAGCTTCCTGTGCCCTGGTGCTTTCTGAGCTTAAGATGAACAGGAAGCCGATATGTTTGTGAATGATCATGTATTCATAATGTCTCGTTTAAATGTCAAATTACATACCACTGCATGTAACTTGTCCCTAAATCATTTTCCCGTATAAAAATATTATAAAAAAATTAAAGGTCTGAAGATAGTTGTTAACATTTTCCCGGTCTCGCCAATTAATCTTGTAGCAGCATGTATCTAATGTAAATAACTGGTTGTATGAGATAGATCCTGGAAATATAATTGGAACGGCATTGTGAGATCTCAGTAAAGCGTTTATATTTAGTGGACTACGATATTTTATTGTCAAAACTTAAAATTGATGGTTGTACTCCTGAAGCCCTTTCCTTTTTAAAGTCCTGTTTACTAATTAAAAACAATATGTTTATTTTATGTCTAAATTTTCTGATTTTAAAAACATTGGAACTGGCGTACCACAGGGATCCATGTAACATTGCACTCAGCTAGTGAGTCTATGGACAACATTCAATTCGATCTCAATAACCATATAGTGATAGCTTCATCATGGTGTAAAAACAATTACATGACATTAAACATAAAGAAATGTAAAACTATGATTCTTACAACAGCTCAGAAGCGAAAATTCATAAATTTGTCAAATTACACAATATCACATGCAGATCATTCTGGATATTGTTGATGGAGCTGAAATTATTATGGGTTAACTTCATTGATAATAACATAAAATATCAGGATCATACTTGGTCGATCTTGTTCCCGTAGTTTTGTGGTAAAAAAATTGTCAATATCGTTAACTTTCCATTACATTATGATCATACATTGGCGTGCTATCACCACTATTATAGTTGCACGATAAAAGTTCAGGTACTGGTTTACGTCACTGAAGAAATATCGATTGGCAGCCTTTGCCCAGAACCGGATATGCTTGACTGTTGGCGATAGTAATCGTTTATAAACTCCATTACACAGAGAATAGTGTGGCCTTTAAAGACCTTTCACACACTTAGTCTCCGTACAAAAGTATGAAGTTTTAAAGTTGGCCTTACAAAACCATTATAGCTACTGAAAGCTTTTAAAATATATCACACGACTTAATGTCATGTAAAATGTGACTGGTGGTTCGAGAAGATCGAATTTCATCTCATTATAGTAAATTAAGGTAGATTTTATTCAACTTGCATTGATACAGTCATCAGGTTACAAAGCTCTCAAAACTTAGATATGTTAAATAAAAACACAACTTAAATTGTTAAAATACTCTTACACCCTCTGTGTGTAGGTGTGTAATTGTTGGTTAGAGGATAGAGAACATCACTTCCCTTTGAATCAGGGATCCGTGAATGTGTTACTCGGCTAGCATGTTCCTACGGCAGCCGCACATTGTCCCATTCTATTCAGTAACCATTAAAACACGATTAATAGTGGAACTCGGAAAGGTTAGTAACATATTCACTTCTGAAATACCTTAATGTAAGCGATTTATGCATAACCTGCTAGACTAGTAACACATTCGCGGATCGCTGATTCGAAACGAAGCGATGTCTCGTTTCCCAGGTCAAACCACGGTGCGCAGTAGCAGAATTCATGAAGCGAGTACAAAAGTAATCAACTTCAAGTTCAAAACTGAAGCATGTATTAACTGTCTTCCGTGTTAGCTCTCTTGTTATTGTATTCTTGATCTGATTTCCAAACAACCGCTTGGGAATAAGCAAGACAGGCTTTCTCGTGAAATAACACTCAATATTCAGTCCAAAGCACATGCAGAGTTAAGAAGAAACACAATCATTTGGAAGCAGTTCAAAGTGAAGGTGAAGCATAGGTGATGACTTTTAATTGTTCTGCTATATTGCGAAAATCATAATTGGCAGATTTAAGTCGACTACTGTTCTCTTGGAGTGCTGGTCTTGTTTTGCCCACATTGTTAAGAAATTGTGTGGATGTCTTGTCATATTGATTGTTTCTGGTGAGCGATAGGACACCTGTCACTAAGCCAGCAACCACCTGTAGATCTGGAACAAATATGAAAGTAAATGTCCGACACCATTCGGACATTTATGATATCGACCAATGTGCTGACCACAATCGGCATGCAGTTATAGCATTAAACAACTGTGCGATCGTTTTTTTTTCTGGATGATGTATGGTACAATACAATGCAGATACGTTGGGTGACTATGCCTCTTGTTTTGTAGGAGAGATACTTTTAAACAAATGATGTAGTAATCTTCCTCATGGGCGCAAGACTGGCGTACCATTAGTTCAATAAAGACAGAGCCATCATCTTCTCGTTCTGAAAGTTCTTAAAGTGAGCATGACATGCATGTCATTTTATATTATATACTATGAGTCTAGGTCACTCAAACTTTGTGTACGATTCCGAAAACTATAAACTATTAATTATAATGTTAAACATGAAATCGAAAGATAAAAAAACTTGAAGCCATTATTAATCGAAAAGCTTAAAAACTTGGTAAATAGTACAGCGAACAAAACGACAAATGCGCAGTATTGACTTTGTTTAGCACGATTGACCATTATAAAACTGGAAACATGGCAAATCCGTGCAACACATTGTAATGATTGATGCGTATTTTATTTCAACTAGTCCCTAAATGTTATGTAAGAAATACCAAATCACATTAGACGAGTATTCTACTAAAATATTAACTCTAATACACACTTTGTGTTGATGCATGTATTATAGAAGGTAATATGTTTGACATTGCAACATATTTTAAAAATTGTCTTACTAAGTCTTAATGCCGTATAGTTGAAAATATGTTACTATGACATCAAGTTCACTTGATTCATAAGTTTTGGGTCTGTTATTTTATTTAAGCTGCTCAGGTTTGGTTCATTTTGAGAAAATTACTACTCTTCTTTGAGAGAACATATCAGCGGTGGATGAACACTTGTCGCTGGTGTTGTAGCTTTACCAATAGTCAACAGTGGTACAATTTTCTTTCTGAACACGAGGTTGGTTGTGCAATTTCCTGAATGTCTGACTTTGTTTCCCATCAACCGAAGTACCACAGAATGTAATATGTACTGCAATACTTGAGACAAATGAAAGAACAAGAACCACTCATTTCAATCTGGGTAATGCAATGTGAAGCTAAGCATCATTTCTTTAAATGATATGTCACAAGTACCAAAAACTTTATCAATGTTCCACATTAACTGGCTGTTACCATCTGATACTACAGGACTGAGATGGCGCATGCTCGAAAGCGTTATGGTAAACCCGGAAGTAACCACGACAGAAAGATACCAAATGTATGTTGCTCAACTGCCATGTGATACAGCCATGTACTTTGTGGATTTACTTGAGTCATGGTCTGGTCACCTACACGTTATAGAGCATTATTTTGCTGTAAACAGCAGTGCTCATCCCGGTATGCCAATATCAAATGGAATTTTTGAAATTTGAAAACGTTCTAAATACAAACGTTCATTGGAAATGTCTGCATGAACGTTTTGTCTCATATATTTATACAATTAAGGCTTCTATCGCTAGTCAGGTGTAAAACACGCGACCTCTGTATTTTCGTGACTTTTGCGGTTATTTTTAACGAATGCTTATATAAACAACACATAAATTTAGAAAGAGGAGGACTTCAAGATTCTAAATATAATATAAATATAATTCGTTTTATTTTATTATGGCATTAATACACAAAAACGTGAAATAATTTTAATAAATGTACCTTTGTTAAGAACTCTTATTTTTCTTAAATGGTTGGAGATTTGTTCTTTATATTTTGCATGTATCTAAAACTAAAATACCATCATAGGGTTTTTCTAAATTCAAGTTAGTTTTTGCACAATTGATAAAAATATATTAAAAAAACAAAAATCCGCCCTTAAAAAAATATTGTCTTAATATCTTCGTAATATAATATAATAGCTTAAAGTTTGTGTGTGCCAAATTACAAAGACTTTGTGCAAACAGTTTTCGAGAAATAAACGTTAAATTTTGAATCCATCTCGCTCTTGGGCGTATCATAGCAACTTCTATTCTACTTTTTCGTAAATTTTGAAGGTCTTCATTTAGTTTATTTATTTTATCTAAGGTTAATAAAGAATGGTACTCATTAAGTTCAATTTCTAACTGTTTAATTTTCTCATGTAGTTCCGTTTCAGT
>JAQQZZ010120566.1:0-14613 GCA_030265115.1 Mopalia vespertina
CTCGATCCCGTGAACGGTACATCGAAGTAGGCTCCGAAAGCGCACTCGCTAACCACTAAGCCACGGCCGCGGGCCAAGTGTGTTTTTAACTGGAGTTGGAATCCGCCATGGGTTTTCAACAAAGACCCAAAGGTTACCATCGGCTAGTGGTTTGGTAATTAATGAAATGAATGGGAACGATTTTCGATTTGCAGGCATAACCTTACCATTAGTACTCCAATGAGAGATAGTGTTAAATGTGAAGATATTAGACCGCCAGGCCAAGAGCGGTATCTTCCAAGCACACTGACGCTGTCTTCACTTAATAGGGGAGAGGAATATGCATCAGATACAAAACCTTGCATACGTTATTGCTATTAGCTGGTAGAGAAGTCCACCGTAATATAAGTGAAAAACCCGTGAGCGCTTTGTTAAACGCCGATTCATCATTAACGTATATTTGCAGTGACGCTGATAAAATTGTATCTAGACCTTTTAAACACACACAAACTGTTTCTATTTTAGCTGTGTACACAAGACGTAAAGTTTTGTGAGCAAAGACTGGAGGGCTTTGTACCCAAATTACCCCATAATAATAGCTTTGGCCTTAGGCGGCTGAAATAATTACATCAACTTAAGTATTTAAGAAGGCAAATCGCCTGCAACTAAAGTTTTATTTCTTCAAAGTGATGAATGGAGGATAAGACGCATATGAACGTTAAGCGCCTAATTCATAGTCCGCACAACTTAGTTTTATCATAGTAATGTATTCATAAATATCACATGACTTTAATGATTGAGGTTATAAAAATAATACATTACAAAACATATAGTTTTTGAAGATGAAATCATAGGCGTGTGTATTAAAAGTTCGGTCAGACTATCGATTTGTGGAGTCAACAATTTAGTCCTATGAAATGTAGTGCGATTCTCCACTTAATTCTGTGCAATATTCTTCTACGATAAAATTACCAACAGACGTCAGAGCTAAAACTGCGAATAACGGTTTCCCCAAGAAGAGAAGCCGATGTGGGTTAGTGTTATAGTATTCATATACAGCCTTTCTCACGCTATTCATCTTTAATGTATTCAAAACCTACATATGGTAATTGTTTGACACTGATATTAATTTGTCCGGAACACTTGCTACAACATTAATCGGGTAATCAAAAGACACACAGATAGTATTTTACCTTTTATTGAAAGACATGTGTAAATTTAACGGCAAATTAATAGGAGCGTGTGTTTCTCAAGTCTCAACAGATACGTTGTAAAAGTAAAAGTGGATATCGCGCTCTACATATTGTAATTCGCGCCAGATTTGGTACCTTTACAATATGGTTTTGTTGAAGCCCCCTTCGCAAGTGTTGTAAATCAGTGTTGTCTATTGAGTTAAACATTCTATTAGCCCCAGTCAGTCATCTCCAAGGCGCAAACACGCTGTCCCAGAATGACCTAGGCAACTCTCTATACTGCAAACAATATCTCCTTTCAATGCACTTTTACTATTTCACGCATTTTGCATACACTTTTTATTCTTGGTCCGCTGGCTTTCCTCTATTCCCAGTTCCCTTCAGTATGCCATCTAGTCAGAGTTGAGACGACTCTTAAGCCTGTAAAGCGTCTCACGTAGTTAAGAGACCCTGTGTCCATCTGGAACGTTTAATTTTCCCATGTTTCTGGTATAAATGTGGTCACTACATCAGTTAAACCAGCATTGCTCAGTTTCTTAATATGTATTTCAACAGGACCGACGAAAAAGGAGAGGCCAACGTAGATGCGGAGTATATCAATCTGCTGAATGAGACCGATATAGACAAAATATTACTCCAAGAAGCCCAGAACGGAGACTGTTCCGATCATACACAGGTAATGCTAATATTTTCGATCTTAGGGCATAACAGTAACACATTCTTCTGTTTAAAGTTCGTTTTGAAATCCAAATTAGTTTGTACTTTCCAGTATTTGTGCCTAACTTTGTTAGTCATAAAGATATCTCTCCAAAGCCAGTACTATTTCTTTAAGTGATCTTTCTTACATAGATTATACAAGCCTATTTATTGGGCTTGGCCCTGTGAGTGAAGGCAATGGCCTTTTTAAGTATATTGATGTGGTCAGTTATGGAGGACCAAAGTTGTACAACAGCATATAAGTATACTATATTTCTAACGGCTGTGTTGCTCTTTGCTGTTGAAAATACACCGTCACCATATTAGTGATATACCCTAGTCATACAAACAAACTGATCTGAATTCATTCCATTTCTTTTGTAGGGTGACTCTCACGAGGAGACGATTGATCTGTCTTCACAACACACAATGAACGGGGGACAGAGAAGTTCCCCGGACGACATGCGGTTGATGAACGGAGTCCGAGGACAAATCTGTTACGATAATCAACAACACATCGGAGACAAACCATTGCCACTTACAGTGGTTCGGAACAAAGAGAGTTGTTACAATGGAAAGGAGCTGGGAATAGCAGTTTCTCAGCAAGACGGATCCGTTACACAAAACTGTCTGACTCAGTCCGGTAATGTTGTGGACAGCAGACCTTCAGAAAATACCGCCAAAATGATCAAAATACTCAAAGAGAAATTGATCCAGAAACGAAACAATAATTTGGCCTCAAATGGTGGTCATACAGACACACTATCTGGTTTGGTACAGGAATCCCTGGATGTCCACCATCAGATCAAGCAGGAGGATTATTCCAACCAGGATATCAATGCTAACATCAGACAATACGAGAATGGTTTTCACTCGGTCACAATGCCTGTCACATCACAACATGCCAGCATTAAGGCTGAAAATGAAAACCAGAGACTCACTGTAAATATCACTCAGGCTCAGTCACAGTACTTCCCGCCTTTAGCTCACTCCGCCCCTGTTCGTGGGGATATGTACAATGAGTTGGGCTACTACAACAATGGGTTCCAGTACCCAGCTACAGCCATGCAAAGACTTGACAATGATTCCGTGGCTGGAATGACCGCTGATGGTTATGTCAGACATCAACACAACTTTCATGATGCCACATCATATTATTCTGTTATTCCCGAAACAAATTACACAATTAAATCACCTGACAGTGGATTTCATGAACCATGCATATCACCAACAGACGCTTCCAAAATGGTAAGTTTCAGTTCCATGAATGTTGCTATGTTGGTCAATTAAAGTGAGCATTTTAGACGATTTTCTCTTTGTTGTTTGGGAATGCTTACAGTTAAGGATACATTTTGAAAGTTTAATTATCACATGTTAACGATTTAATGACGGTACGATAATCTTTATAGGATGTTTGCTTCCAGGGAGGACTGATTTATACTGCTGATGGATCGGCTGTGGCTGCCTCCAGAGAGCGAGTGACTAAGAGAAGGCGATCGGTGCCCTCATTGTGTGTAAAACAACTGTGTCAAGCTGGAGAAAAGCATGCTGGTGCTAGCGTCATTATCCCCAAAATGTAAGACTTTGCATGACAATAGTCATTCTTCTGTCTCTTCCAAATAATGCTGGAAAAGCAATTGCTATTTGCGATGTATTATCATTAACAGGATTGTATTGATTTGTTTTCAAATAAAAGCATGCCACTAATATGAAAAGCCTTGTTAATTTATAAATATATATATATTTTTTTTATATATATATATATTTTTTCGCCGTATATTCAAAATATATATATATTCATTGAATCAAATATTTATACTGAAGGAAACATTTGTTAACCTTTCAGAGATAATGACACCACCGGGTACAGGTACTTCATGGAAACCCCCATTTCAACGACACAAAAGCTGGACGAGGATAAAATCACTTATCTAAATAAAGGTAAATTTATCTTTCTGGTGTTCTCCGGACTAAGGGGAGGGAGCTTCCTGTTGCCCTGTTGCTCTCAGAGCTAAAGGGAAACAGGAAGCCGATCTCTTTGTGGTGTCTGTTTTGCGTCCTGTTATTGTCCTGTCTTGTCTTTGTTAGTTGCCAGTGGTGTGAGGGTGGTTTCCTTCACCCATTGGGCTGGCACCTCGTCATATAAGTGAAATACCCTTGAGTACGACGTTAAACCCCAATCAAACAAACCGAACTAAGGGACAGCTAGACGCATGTCTGTTTGTATTGCTCCTCATGGTTGTAGGTCTTGTTATTTGTAACAGGGTTTTTTTATTTGATTATTTCTGTATGGTCGGATATCCCTGTAGATCCTAATCGGGTATTTTACAACTCGGGTATTTTCTATTATCAAAGAATTCTAGTTGGCTCAATGGACAGTAATTCTAAGGCTGCACACCTCAGTGGATATGTCTAAAGCATTATGCAACATGTTCGAATTTATAGCCATGCTTTGTCGGTGCCTTTCTACTGAGCTTATTGACATTCCTCCAGAGCGTATTGGTGTTCTCTTATTACCTCCATTTGTATATGTTTATTAATAAAGGAAGAGTGCACACGGGGAATAGTGTACCATTTTTACTTAAGCAAGTCGTCCTATTTAAAATATTAGAAGGCAGTTCTTCTTGGCATTGCTGCTAACCTGTAACCCGGAGACTTTGACCTATACGACTTATTTACGCGCCCCCCCCGAAAAAACATTAGAGTCTCAGAAAAGTGCGGGTTGCGATATCATTTGGTTGAGTTACCTGCTATGGCATTATATATGGGACTATTTTTTTCTGAATGAAATAATGCAGAAGATCACTTGATATGGCTAAATATTTGGAATGGTTTTATTGCAGGTCAATATTACGGACTAACGTTGGAATACCACAATCTGGATCGACCTATTAAAAGTTCCAATGTCCGGGTAGGTCAAACATTCTCATTTTCTCACAAATTTGTTTCTGATTTGTCTAATGTGAGAATCTACTAACAAAGAATTACATTTGTTAACTGTTTTACAGGCCTTACCAATCACTAATCAATTTTTTAAAAAATACGAATTTTAGATCTCAAAAAATAAATATTAAAACAATAAGGCTGTCTGTGTTTTAAGTACTTCTGTCGACCATCAATAAATGCAAGCGATGTTATTACAAAATTTCATCCAGACAAGTGTAATACCCTTGAGTACGAGTCAAACCCCTAACCAACCAAACAAACAAACAATTTTTTTCATAAACATCTCTATTATCATATGCTGCGTCTAATGTTTTGTTTGATTTCTGCATATTGGCTTTACATCATAGTTTATTTGTTTTGTTCAGTCTGTGATCATGGTTGTGTTCCGAGACGACAAGACGATAGAAGATGAGATGAAAGCATGGGAATTCTGGCATAGTCGACAACACAGTATCAAACAGAGGATCATTGATATCGGTAGGGGTCTGCCTAAACTCGGCTGCCAATAACTCTTGGAATAAACCGTTGTCATAAAAGTAAAATAGTATTGATAGACCAACAATCCTACCAAACTCATACTTTTGCATTACACTTTGTATGTAACTCAAAGAATATAGCAATGATTGGATAATGTTATATTTAAATCAATTTTAATTGGAGACCTACAACATCTATTTATAATTGTGTTTTTATTTGTCAATTACAGATACCAAAAATAGCACAGGCATAGTTCCAAACAGTATCGACGAGATCGGACACAATGCTGTATCAATCCGGTGGAACCCGAGGGAGACCAGTGCTAAGGTATATATTTAAGACAAACAAATGTGAATTAAGAAGGACTCCATCAACTCTGTTGAATGTTAAACATAGGTAAGATAGGGACTTCAACCATGGTATAATAGAGAACAATGCACAGGAAGGCATTCACCCGGAAAACTTACATCACACAGCTAGCCCCACAAAAACCCCCACTAGGGATGATATGCAGTTGTACATGTAAGCACATGATTGTCTGCTCAGTCAAACCCATACCAGCTTTTTAACAAATGGAACCAGGTGAAACCAAACCCACTTAAAATGTGGCCATCCCGTTGAGATTTTTTAATTTCTGTTTTATTATAGGATGTAGTGTTCTGCAAGAGAAAAAAGTTAATTCCTCCCTATAATAACATTTTCTTTCTATTTAAAAAACTGACTTAGTTAATGATTGATTGCTTTTGTTGAATTCTATGAGACAACATTTCTCATCGATCAACGGGACGCCTTCTCGCTAAAGGCAATGTATTTTGAAATATAGCCATACTGTCAGCTATGGACGATCCAATCATTTATAACACTAAACATTATGGTTGCTGCTTTCGGAACGTTAAACGCAGGGATATAAGTAAAATGCACTGGAGCAGTGCCGTAACACCCCGTCAATCAACAGATTATTGACATACTTATATTTCATTGTAGGTGAACATAGCCATCAACTGTTTGAGTACAGACTTCAGCAATCAGAAAGGTGTCAAGGTAGGTACTTACTATACTCTAGATTAAATTGGTCCCTTTTAGAAACCTATTCAAACATCAAGCGGGGTTTTTTTTTTTAAATGGCTTCCTTTCCTTTCAAAAGTTTCATAATTAAGGGAGAGCCATAGAAACTTTTGTTGGACTTTTATTTATAAATTATTTGTGTTTCTTAAACACAAACATTATACAAGTTGTAATCATATGTCGAAATAATTCCTCCTATTCTGTTATCTACCGTATTCAAGTAAGAAAATTTATAGTTTGAATTGTCTGCTTCAAAACTTGTATAACATTACAACAGTTTACAGAATATGAACCCTGAACGATCCTATCAATCATATTTAGAATCTTGAGAAATATATATTGACATCCAGGGAAATAATTCCCAGTAACAATGCAGCGAATGATCGCTCGAAGCCCCTGTTGCTTGTTGAATAACATTTTTGCTGATGTCTGGCTGTAGCAAACACACGATACCACATTATTATTTTGGTAGCCTACAATTATACCATTTCGAATCTTGTGGGAAAATATAGATAAGAATCGTCATGTCCATTCAGATTTCCGGTAATAAATCTGTGGTGTTTATGTAAAATTTGCACTCAACTATTGTCAATCTATCATGTTTAACCGAACGTCTTTCGGTATAAGCTACTTCCCAGTACAATATAATCCCATAATAGGTGGGTGTTAAACGAATGAATCGACCAGCCAAGTTATAAGAATCCCTACTATCAAAGGATACGGGTGAGCGATACGGTATCCCATGTCTGTGCCTGTATTGATTGAGTTACCTCCTGGTTATGGTGTGCACTGTGCATAGAAAAATCAAACAAAGCTACATGTGAATACTGGCTTTAAATAAAAAACACAATAACCTTTACAGATTGTTATAGAAAATTAAAATTATAATTACTACATAATATATGCGTTTTGATTGCATTGTGCTGTAGGTAATTTAGCATATAGGTATTTGAATAATTCCCCCTGGGGTAGGGTTCTACCCTTGGTCGCGTTAATAGGACAGTTTGCCGAATGAATAGTGGCCCTGATATCACTTTATTGTTTTTTTTGTTAATTCCCACATACAGCTTTATATTGCCTCCAGTTATAGGCTTGTCCGGAAATTGTCTCATTAACTTATTTCTACGCTCTTCTGTCACTGGAGATAATATTAGTCAATACTCATTTGATCCAATCAACGTTAACTAGGCTAACGATCTTTGCCAGATTGTTTCAAGTTCATTTCCACAGTTTACTGGCATTAGGCTTGAGTAGTCCCAAAGCACACCGCAAAATATTTTATCTAGGTAATGTGTATTTGATTCAGTGCCCTCCAAACAAACAATTAATGCCATTTAATTAATGTTGAAACGTACTGTAGACGTATAGCGAACTATGTAAGCAAATGATATCATAAGCATTGTTTTACTCACTTAGAACAATCGTTTCTTTCTTGGAAGAGACAGGATGGCTACGGGCAGTTTGTTTAAAATGTAGCAATGCTGTCTACTCAGCTCTGGAGGCATATTTTGCCATCTGCCATGGTTATCGTTGGATGCTATGTCTGTGTTCCCTTCACACACCATCCATACTAATCCTCTCATTTAAAAGGCAAAATGAAGACGATCTGTTTGTGACGTCAGTGTATTGCGTCGTGTTTGTGCCTGTATTTTTCCTGTCTTTTCTTTGTTCGTTTCCAGTGGTGTTGATGGTGGTTTCTTTCACCCTTTGACTGGCATGCTGCCATATGAGTACAGTAGCCTTAAGTGCGGTGTTAAACCCTAAACAAACGATTTAAAATAAACGATGTCCAAATAATAAAGATATCGGCCCAGTTTCATGCTCCTAAAAAATGGGCCGTTTGTTATTGTCGGCAATGTATTGTGAGTGAATTTTAAAGTTTATGTATTATGTTTATCATCTACAGGGACTGCCATTACATATTCAAATCGACACATTTGAAAGCGTTAAAGACACGGTTCCACAACATAGAGGTTACAACCAAGTGAAAATATTCTGCGACAAGGTGAGTGTCGAATCATTTGGTCAAATTTTCCTTCTTTACAATAAAAATATAAATATTATTTCATACAGTGTCATGGGACATTGGAGCTAGAGTGAAATGAAAAGATACATATAATTGGTGCATATCTTAAGTTGGAGCTGGTATTCGGAGGGATCTTTAAGCTTCTCTGGTTGTTTCGAGAACACAAGAAACCGATAAGTTGTTGTTGATGTGAGTTTTTATTTTGAGTCTTGTGATTGTTCTGTTATATCTTGCCTCTTTCTTTGCCAGTGATGTCGACGGTGGTTTCCTTCACCCATTAGACTGGCAGTCCGCAATTTGAGAAAAATAACCTTAATAAACCCTAACCAAAAAAAAAAAATTGTAATTAACTGTATCATGCTGATAATATTTGACCAGACCTCTGTAATCTGTGTTGATAGGGTGCTGAGAGAAAAACTCGAGACGAGGAGAGGAGGAGAGCTAACAGAGCCAAGAATGATGGTCACAGTAAGTAACCGGTTATCACTCTTGTAGTTCGTGTACAGGAAACTTCTGTGTTTGATTTGTGGGTACAGTTGTTGAAATGACTATTAAGTGTGGACGTGTTGCTCAAAGCTCTATTAAATTTAAATTCAGGACTAGAGGAGTTATTTGTATTTTACGTTCATTCACAAATATTCTGTGAGTCATTTGTGAGAAACTGCATGGGTCGTGTATAGTTTTGACAAGTTGCAAGAGGCATAAGATGAAGATAATCTGTTAAGAACTAGTAAGCCGGTGTCTTAATTTGTGATTTTTTTTCTGCAGCTCGTAAAAAAGCTGAAGACGTTTATCATCCACCTTGTGACCGTTCTGAGTTTTACACGATGGCAGAGCGAGAAAATATTCCAGTTATATTTAACCCATTTAATGACAACGAAGGTTATAGCACGAGAAAGGTATGTATACTATATAAACACTTTTTCTATAAATATAAATTGTTTAGCTATTCTATGTACTGGGTAGCTTTAAATAAAATTACCGTGCTGTGCAAACTATTGGACTTTAGATAATGTATTTAGGTGCAGCCGTGTTACGTAGGCCTATAGGGCTAATGTGACGTTGAAATTGTTTCATAAGAGAATGGAAATTCAGTTTAAAGGTGGGCTCATTTGGGTCTGACTGCAGTGGACAGAATATCTCATTGTTTATTTTGCGGCCACCCACTTATTTTGCACAGTGTTTTACGACTTGTCAAAAACTCTATATCTACACTACCTTTGTGAAAAGTTTGATCAAAAGATTCTCAAAGTACGGCAATATATAGAGTGAAAGGCGAATGTAGACCATGTCAATATGAACACTGTATGAACAAACATTCATTTCCAAAAATCCAATTTTAATAGGAGTAAAGATTTGAGTCTGTTTGTATTAGTGGTGTTATTATGTGAATACCTGGGAACTCTTAGCATTACATTTAGACCAGGCCAGCCAGCACTTTGCTGATTTTGTAAATTTTCTAATTCATTTTTTTTAATTTGGGTGATGTCATTTATTAAATATAATTGTCTATCAATTGCAGCCGAGTCCTATAAACGGCGCAGGACAAACGTGTGGTGAAGATGATGACGAATCAAGGTAAATTAACCTACCTCTGACTTTACCGTCACCGTCTATGTCATAGGAAAATCACCACCAGAAGCAGAAATTAAAACAGACACCAGACTTAAGCTACATAACAGATTTAGTTACCGGCATGACAGGCTTATACCAAATTGTTTTATGTTTCTCCAAACTTAATATGTGAAGTTAGGTTCGGAATCAGAAAAGTAGTTGTCAATCAGTAAGCATTTGATTAGAATACTAAGTGATCCAGAACAATTCAAAATTTCGCTTGAGTATAAAAGCAAATACTGCTTCAAGGGAATTACCCAAAACTTTTATAGCCTATTGAGCTAATGATACAAATTTTGGTGCCCAGAAATATTTTTATTTTTGCACCCCAGCCTGTGTCTTTATACACCTTTAAACATTTAAAGGTGTATAAAAGACACAGGCTGGGGTGCAAAAATAAAAATATTTCTGGGCACCAAAATTTGTTAAATATTAATTACCCTAGTAAACTGATGCAAACTGTGTTAAGGTAATCTCTACCTTCTATCAAAGGTAACAATATATCAATGTATTTCTTATTGTATATTTGTGATTTGTTTGAATGGCACATTGAAGCTGGCCATAACTAATAACTGGAGGTATGAATAACAACTACTGTTGTTTAACAGTGCAGCGTTTTTCGACATAGATGTATAATGTCGCCTCAAGCACGATTATTTTTAACTTTTTATCCGACATGCGATTAATAGTTATACAAGCAAACGTGTATCCACGCAGCAACTGTTTAATGTTAAGTTATTTTTTTTACCAGTTTATCAAATAATGGAGAGATATCGGACAGAGGGGACGAAGGTTATTATCCGGCATCAAAAAGGCAGCGTAGGGATTCCTATTCCAATTTTAGAGAACAGCCAATCAGTAAGTAGTTCGTCAATCACATCTGTGCAGGGGTAGTTAGGGCGATCCTGTGTCGCAGTGTTTTTGCATGCTTGGTCTTAACCAACCATGTTTAGTGTGGTGTGTTCCTACTGCTTCTTTCCTCCATTGTCGACCGATAGGAGGGTGGGTCATGTTGCCCTGTGGGCCTCTGAGCCTAAAGGGCAACACGAAACCAATCTGTTTGGGATGTCTTTGTATTGCGTCTTTTGTTTGTCCCGTCTTGTCTTTATTTGTTGCTAGTTGAGAGTGGATTCATTTATGGTACGATTTTATATGAGTAAACTTACTTTAAACCATCAATCAAACAAACAAACAAACAATTTTATTTCTTGCCACATTTGAGTGACGAAATCTTAAGAGCAACGTTACAAAATCACAATACTGACAAATCACTCGTAAATAACGACAATCCATTTCTAATCTAATAAAATGTCTGCCTGGTAAAATAGTCTTGTCTTTAATCGTTCATCATTCTTAAAATGTGATGTTTTGTTTTTCAGTTTTGTTGTATGTTCGAGAACAGCATGAAAAAGTGTTTACAGCGTTGTTAGTTAAAACACCCACGTTACAAGGTTTATTACAGGCTGTAAGTATAATATGTGTTTATTCCATACAAGCTTATCTAGCTTTTATTTGCGCCAGGTTTATCAGAATTCCCCCTTGAAAAACTTAAAGCAAACGCCTGAACTTTAAATCCGGATTTTACCTCTTTTAACGTTTACATACTCATTGCTACAGGTCTTGCACAAAGTGAAACTGGTACAATAATAATTTTAAAAAATTGTGATGCTTTTCGGTTGACTTGAATATCTGACATCAACAGGTATCGATGTAAATGCCGAATGTCTCCAGATTGTATATTCATTGTCTTCCACATATTACGGACAGTGAAAAATCGTCATATTTGTAGTACAATTTGAACACGAATTAAACAAATGTGTTTATCTTTGATTTCCAGGTCGAAGAAAAATACCAAACACCACCAGCTAAAGTGAAAAACACATATAAGAGATCCAAAAAAGGGTATGTGTACATGGCCAGTTAATTGAAAATTTTAGTCTAACGGCATTTACGGCTGGGGATTTGATGCATGATTCCGGGAGTCGTGGGTTCGTTTCTGAGCTGACAGTCTCTGCCTTCGGGATCTGTCTCGGCTTTAAAACCGTGCTCAAGGGTATGGAACTTATACGACGGCGGTGTGTTCCAACAGTTATTGACACTAGCATAACCATAAAATGTGAAGTGTTTTGCTTTGTTAGGAGTTTATCTTCCTCCAGTGCTAAGTAGACATGGTTGCTGACCTAAACGGTCCTTAGACTGATGGCCCATGTACCAATAAACCCAGAAGGTTAAAATTCACTTCCACTTGTTACATGTATGTCAAGTGGACATTTAGAAAGACTAATGAATGTTTGTAAAAGATACTTTCAGTAAGTAGTTAATGGTAGATCCAGTTATGTATAGTGTTTATATACACTGTCCTGACTGAAGATTGATCGAGCTAAACACCTGCATGTAATTACAGAACGGACACAATGCTGTTTGATAGTAAAAAAAATTGAAGCGGATAAGACAAATGGCGGAGTTCAAATTTTACAGTCGATCATTTTGACAAGCTTTGAAAAGAAGCATAGCAAATAAAGGAGTCTTTTAAAACTGACACAGTTTTTTTTTGCTTAAGATATAGTTAGGTAATAGCAGAAGCTTTAAACAATGCTCATTTAAGCGTGCGATTGTTTGCTGTCTGTATAAGGTTAGCATGTTCTAAGGATACTCCTGTTGGCTTTATCTAGCACTGGAGGAACAATAATCTTCCAACCGAGCAAAGCACTTAAAATTTTTTATTTTTATTTTTGTGGCTATTTATCGTTACAGTAAATCACCGTCATATAAGTGAAATGACTGTATGCGTACATAGCTTTAAACACAAATCAAACAGTCTGGGGACTGGGAGTAACCATCACTGAAAACCAGAATGCCAAGTCGACAAAAAAATTAACGAAGTTTACGAAGTTTAACGCCTTTTAAAATATATAGGGATTTAAGGTGTGAAAATTCACTCCAGTCAATCTGACTTAAAATCTGTCTCTTTTTTTAGATGGCCAACACCAAGCAAATTTCGCTTGTGTTAAATGAAATTGCATTGCTTTATTCATTTTTTTCTTCATGTGGCCATATTAGAGGTCAGAACGTGCAAGCATGTGGTTAACATGTAATGAATAAAACAAATTAACATTTTGGTTACAACGCAGTTGGAGTTAAAATGATTCGAATATACAAAAAAGTAATATCACGATTTAGTTTTAATTCGTTCATCACGATGCTATTTTGTTCGAATACCAATCACATGATTGTTACTATTGAATTTCCAGTAAAGTTCCCCGGAGGGTACTATCTACCCATTGTTATTGCGGTCTATAGCCAGTAAATATGAATAAATGTCATAGAACTGACAGTCCAATTAATTATCGTGACTCCTTCGACCAGGTCACCAGTGTATATCTGTTATTAAAGGTCTGCCTTGTATTAGTCATTCTTTATATTAAAAAACAAAACGCCATTAAAGACTCAACTCGTGTTATCGGGTGACTGAGATGAGTATCATTTCTTCTCTTTATTACCAAGCAATTTATGCCAAGTTTAGTCATATTATTTAAATTTTAGAATTTTTTTTTAATAAAGCAGAACACTTCTCATATGTCTGTCCATTTTTGGCGTATTTTTTAACCCACCCATTGGTCCAATGAGCACAAGACCCCACATTAACTTTGGCAAAGTTTTAGTAACAAAAATCTTGAAGTTGACTTTAATATTTGACAGTCATTTTATAGCTAAGATAAAACTTCTGGACTTCTTTTTGTCCAAAAGTCATTTTTGCACATAGGCGGGTAGGTTTTTAAACCCCGATATAGTAGTTTTAGTGTATTGAGTACACCGCCATCATATACGTAAAATATCCATGAGCACGGCGTTAAACACCAATCACCATGCGGTTAGGTTATTCATGGCATTAGATCCCCCAGTCACAAAGCCCTCTGGATGAGGGTAGTTATTTTCCAGTATGGACATACTAATATACTTAGCACTGGAGGAGCATTAATTTTTCAACAGAGCAAAATAGTTCACATGTTATGGTTGTGTTTTGTGTGACAATAATTACTGTAGGATGCACCGCCGTCATATAAGTGAAATACCCTTGGTCAGAGCGTTAAACACCAATCAATCAACCAGTTTACAAATGATTTAACAGATTGTATTATTGTTTATTCTGCCAAAGTGTAGTAGCTTCACGGTTACATAGTAAAGTAGCATAGAAAGTGTAGACTCGACACATTATATAATATACAAAACAAATTTTATTTCAGTTACAATCGTTTTAAAATTAAATCCGAATCATCCTCTCCTGTTTCATTAACGCTCTGTTTATATTTTTCTTTCAGAATCTTAGTAAAGATGGATGACAACATCGTCCGTCATTTTACACACGAGTCCACCTTTACAATTGAGGTGAACAAGGTTGGTGAGGAGACGTTCGAAATCATTCTTATTGAAATTGACCCACAACAGTTGACACCGTCGTGAGGGGGGGATTCTTCTAACAGAGAAATCTTTAAAAAATGTGCCAATGTCCTGTTTAAGGAACTCTAATGAGACAAAACCACGCAAACGGGAGGAGTGCCTATTGGGCAATCAGCGGGAGGATGGAGCTGTAGGAACAATAGATCTGCCGTGGGAACA
>JAQQZZ010120577.1:0-14613 GCA_030265115.1 Mopalia vespertina
TGCAAATTAAAACAAAATTTCACAACTGTTACTTGTCAGAGTTCATTTTCTCAAAGCATACAATTTCAGTCTTACATGAACACAAGTTCATTTAGTTTAAATTGGACCTCTGCAATACAGAAACATGTTTTGTTTTTGCTTTGTGTAATTTGGTTAAAAACGAGAGCATTCCTCTGGTCCGTTATAGCTAAAAATGGTAGTCGGCAGTATGTTTACGGAGGTCATTTTCTCGAGTACCTTTTACTTAAAGTTATAATTGGCTTTTGATTAACCAAAATTGAATAAAATTACATACATGTATTTAATTTCACAACTTTTTGATGTCATGATAACATTAGTTTTTATTAAGTTTGCAGTTTCCTCCTCCCCTCAAATAATCAATCAATCAATCAATCAATCAATCTACGATTTTCTAAAGCCAAAATAGGATGGTATCTCTTAATCATCTATATTAATCAATACTATACTAACAGTCCCCCATTGTTCTCCCTGCCAGCTAAACTTTGACAGCCAGATCCTATCAAACAAATGAACATTTGAATATTAATATATTATTAAGCTCAGGGCTTAACCATCACTCTCTGATAGTATCAAATAATGATGCTCAGTTCACGTGTTTCTCTTAATAATAATAACTCTTATATCAGATTGTCATCTTAACTTGTAACATTTACGCACAGTGCATCTCATTGTGTGAAATAATGAATGAATTGTCTATAGGCGACACAATTCAGCCTAATATCCTACAGACAGAGCTCACCAAAACCTTGATTAAGATGGACTGATAGTATATATATATTGCTCTCTATGGTTGATCATTAACGCTGGTATGTCAAAGGCCTATTGGGAGTTATTAATATGTTATACTCATTGATTGCCATACCGAAGAGAAGAAAAATAGACCTCTGGATATCTGGATCGTACAAAAAAGTAGATGTACATGTATACAGCCCTCAACAGAAGTTCACACAGTGTGGTACGAGTACAACCTGGCTATCGTTACCGCAGAACATTCATGTATTAAGTACAATGTACTTAATACAAGGTTCATAGACGTTTAAATATTGAGTATTATACTGAAAAACAATTCAGTTTATTTAGTGTCCTATTGATTTTTTTTCATTTTTTAATGCCCAACTATTTATTTTTATCATATTTAAACATTAGAAATAGAGTTTGAATTGATTTTTATTTTTAAATGATGCTTTAAAATGATGTCTCAAATTGAGCTTTTCCTCCAGCGTAACTACCCATTTAGGGTAGTTTAACTGGACTTCTATGAACCCCTGTAGTACATGTATAGGATGCAGAGTAAGGAGTTGACTATCCGCTGTCAAACACATGTATAAAGTTAAATACCCCTGAGTCTGTCTCTTAATGCACACACTCTAACACTCTTGTCCAATGTACAACCTATGGCTACAGGCAGTTTGTTTGGAGAGTAGCAATACATGTACTTTATCTACTTATTAAAAACTGAAGAATGATACATTTCCCAACATTTCAAAATGGTTCACATTCTATGGTTGTGACATGGTTAGGCTTTCAGCTAGGGTCCGGTCACACTCTTGTATTCGCGATACTTAATTTTGAATCTCTGGTCTATTACTGGTAAAACTCCAGATTTACTCTTTTAATTAGTATGTATAGTTATAACTCGGACTGATATATGTCTAATCTACATATGGCCTGCTTACATGTAGCTGCCTATAAATTGAATGTTAAACCTAAGAAAGTGTGAACCCAAAATAACGAATATAACGTGTCTGACAAATAAGTTTCTATATGTCCATGAGTCTTTGGGAGGGTTTACATTTGACAAATTTTAACAGTATTGAGTCTGTTTCCTTTATGTGGTACACATACATACTACCCAGCAATAGAATCTGACAGCTGATGTCGTCATGGATCATCGATGGAAGTTGTCCTTTGTTGCTTACAGTGAGCTTCTGTTACCATTAAATCTTATAGACTATTATATGTGCACAATACACATTATTATATGGTTTATACAATACCATTTATATGGTGTGTGGTTGTCGACATCTGATCTTAAGATTTACAGGTACGATTTTGAAAGTAGGACAAAACAATAAATTCACAATGTTTTTATTATGTTTTTGAAATAACAGTTTTGCCTGTGTGCAATTCAAACATTATAATGAGTAGACATCAACAAGCTTTATATTCTGTCTGCATACAATACATAATGATATACATATTCATGAAACCTATATATATTAGTTCTTGTCAATATGTTCACTTCCACTCTATTATACATATTTATGATAATTTATCATATGATCAGGTACAATGTAATCTATAATAAAATAGAGTCTTTCATTCAGTATTGTTTGTTTTATTTTCGTTATTTTTGCAATTCTATTCAGCTGTCAAAATATAATACATGAGCAATAAAAACCCCAATAGCTGGCATTAAAACAGCTCCCATATATTATTAAACATCTGTTTTGTTTAGCTACATGTATGTCGCCAGCATGTTTTAATTGGGATCAACCTTGGACTTCTGGGTGTTACCTGTTTAGCAAGTCTTTTTTTTTTGTTGCTGTAGTTGTTGTTGTTGGACACATGATGATTACCGTAATAATTCACATTTTTGCATGTCAGTTCTAATTATTATAAGAACCAAATCAAATGATTGACTTGCTTCTTCCTTGATTTTCAATCAATTAAGTCATTGCTTGATACAATTCATCATTCATCTACATGTACCTGGCTAAATATATACATGTTAATTGTATTTAATTAATCTAAATGTTGAAGAGCTGATATGTGCATGTCAGGCATGAGTCCCAGCATAAAGTTCTTATTTTCCAATAAATAAATATAAAAGAAGAAATTGAAGCATTTTTTTCTATTGTTACAGTATACAGAAGGTAATGTAAATAAAATTATATTGAAGGAAAGTTCAAGAATTTGTATCGAGTCAAAATAATCTTGCACATTTGTTTGTATTTGATAGAATTCCTTATTTGTTCAACGAGGGTATTTAAAGCACATGTACTTCATGGTTATCTTACTTGTTATTTGCACAGTTTTCTCGTTTCTTGATGCCCTAAATTTCGGAATTTACAAAATAGGGCTTTGTGCTTTTTCGGCATATATAGGCTATTTAAACAAATTTTTTTTTATACTTCTGGCTAAGGGAAGTATTTTTTAATCATAGTCTGACATATTGCCTATACTTTCTGTTTAGAGAACTTACATGTACAATTTTCCAACACGACAAAACACTTCACATTAAAGCTACATGTTGTGGTGCATCGGTGTCATATAAGTGAAATGCTGGTGAGCACCTTGTTAAACATTAACCAATTTGTTCAGTTCGTGAAGCTTACACAACATGGCCTCTTTTGTTTAATTATTTTGTTTAAAATCTACAGCAAGACCCTGGTGACCAATTCAAAATAGAACCACCTCGTCCACCTGCTCACAACAGCTGTATGCTCACAGTGTATTTACCTACATACAGGAAATTCTCTACGGCTTGAGGTTGTCTGGCCAATTGTCCACACCAACTCTATGTGCCATATTTGACATTTTTCATACCAATCTTTATAGTGTACAGTAATTATAATGTCAAAATTTGTATAAAATTGACGAGCACACGGCAGTAAAATGTTGACACTTTGTGGACCCTGTGATTATGGGGAGTACATCTCTTTTGTATGAATGATCAGGAATTTCCTCATTATCTATACAAAAAATGTAAATCCTTCAGGTATGTGGCATATGCTGTTTTGTTACCTTTTGAATTATATGGATCAGTAGGTAATATACTTCACTTAACACTTCACTATATTTACACATGTACATTAACATTTTATAAAAATACACACAATTTTTTTTTCATCTTTTTTTTGGAAAGTGTCTAACATATGGGTGGGATGTGCAATAGGATACAGTCAGACTGATGTCTGATATATATGAACGCGTAGCTTTATTGGTCCTTCTGAAGGGCGTATTTTCATGCTTGGCTCACCTGCAAATTAGATTTCAAAATGACATGCAATTACAGGTAAAACATTTTATCGGTTAATATTAATCTGTTATAGATCACTGGTCCGCATCGAAACAACCAGATCTGGTTAAGCGCAATTTGTTCTGATTTTACCCCCTTTTTTTTTTTTTACCTATCACCAGAGGAATTTTAATTTTCTAACAAAGCAAAGCTTCATAATTCGATGGTTGTGCAAGTGTGACAATTTGTTGTCGGAGTACAGTACACCTCCAGAAAAGTTTAAAACCTTTGATACATTTAGCTGCGTTAAATGCTGATCAATAATCAATTTCTTTTGATGTTCCTTATTAAATACTCTAATCTTTGTCAAAACAATTGAACTGGTCTGCATCAACTTTAATAACCAGGGCCTGTGTTCATAAAGCTACTTAACTATTTCTTAAAGAATAAGAAAAAGTTAGCAAATTTTCAAGCATCGTTTTAAATACATATAAAACATAATTTTGCCTAACTTTGTATGATCCTAAATGAAAGGTTATAAGTGAAATTTATAAAATATCAACTTAATTATTTCACATTAACTTGTTTCATGATCAAATGAAAGGTTGTAATTTGGCTAAATAATTCTTAACTTTAAGAAATACTTAAGTAGCTTTATGAATAAAGGCCCAGCACTCTAGTTATAGGCAGTTCAAAGCATGACTCCTATCATCTGAGCATAGCACTGAAGGAATACTTATTGACCAGCAGAGAAAACAGTGTAACACTTCACATTTTATGGGGCAGGTGCTTGGGAGGGAGCTTCCTGTCACCCTGGTGCTGTCAGAGCTAAGAGGCAACATGAAGCTGATCTGTTTGTGATTTCTTTGTATTGATCCTGTATTGTCTTTATTTGTTGTCAGTGTCGTTGAGGGGGATTTCTGTCACTCATTGGGGTGATACGCCACCATATGAATGAAATAAGTGAAGTACTGCCTTAAAACCAAACAAACAAACACATTTTATTACCGTAATTTGTTAATCTGGCAAACATTAAACATAGCAGAACATTGTCAAGTATAAATCGAAATACCTTAGAAAATGGCATCAGCCACCAACCAATCTCTTATGCTGTATTTTAATTGAATTGTAAAAACAATTAAAACACAAGGATAGTTTAACTCAAAAGTAATACCAATACCTTTCTGCCAATGAAAATATTTTCATAGACATGCACTATCATTCTTAATAAGCCAATTAAATACTTATAATGATTTCGCTGATAACTTCTGTTTGACATCGTTTCATCTCACGAGATAATAAAATACATGTTACTTTGGTATTACCTTACATATAGTAATAATATAATTATTCATTATTCAGCGGAGTACTATAAAACTTAAAACAATCAAATTTAGATCTCATGCCTAAAAGGAAATCATTTTATTACAAGATACTAAAAACTACCTACATGTAATTATACACAAAAAGATGCTGCTAGATAAAAGCCTCTCAAGCATGGATTCGTTTCATTTTTTTGCAAATTCTAAAATTAAGGAAGGCTCTTATACACATGTAGCTGCACTCACCCCCAGACCCAGTGTGAGGTCCAAAACCAAACAACCCCAGACCCAGTGTCCCTTACATTGAGGCCAACATATAGAATGATCAAATTGGCTCATGTTCTGAATCGTGTACATTTACCATGTGCAGGTAAATATGGGTTTTTTTTATTTGCCTGTAATTAAAATTCCTTGTGTGCAGTGACTAATAGTTAGGAATGGGTGTCACTATACAGCAAAGGGTCATAAAATGTTTATATATTGAACACATGTTAGCCTATAATAGCCCCCTACTATATGTACCATTAAAATTATGTTGGCTCATGGCTGTGACTGTATGTAAATTTAGAATGTATAACAGGCCCATAATTAAATTGCAATTTGCAGCCAATAGCGATTGAAACACTGAACTGGAGGATACAACGCATGAACAGACATAAACTGTTTATTTTTATCCATGACAGCAAAGTAGGCTCGCATGTGTACTATTGACTGCATTGTATTTGCTGCTCACTCCAGGCTGCTAGGTCAGATTTAATCTGCCACAATGTTATAGGCAGCTGTTTGTATACACATTTAAAAAAAAAACACAGCTCAAAATAAATACAAATAGCAAACATAAAGAAAGGCTCAGCGACTCATTAGTTATAATGGCCTATCCTTGGTATTAAGATCTTCCAAAAATAAGTAAATATATAGTGCACACCTATATAAAGATATTTAAATAATGTTAGGAATTTTTTATTTATTTTTTTAGGATTAACTTAATATTTACCTATACCAGTTCATAAGTAGTGGCTGCATCATATGATTGATGTGGAGTTTAAATAGTCGTACTTAATACTTATAATAGGTCTTTTGTTGAGAAAATTTTGACATGCCAAGCTATGATTCAATCCACGACCCAGAGGCTCTTTTGATGGTAAATGTCCTGTAAGATATGAAGTCAATATTACATTGTAAAGTGTTATCTTAAGGGTTATTGTTAGGGTTAGGTCCAGTCTTAACCCTAATTATCCAGAAGTTGGGGCCAGAACTAGTAATCCACATGTTGTCTTACATGAGGAACATGCCCTTTTGACTTGGCCTGAATGATCCTAATGTAATTTTTAGGGATATTAGTTTTTAAATACAGAAAAATGGCTTTTTATTTCATTTATGATCCAGAATCCACCAATCAATCAATAAATCGGTCTATCAATTAATTAATCATTGTTAATCAATCAAACAACAAAAAACAAACATCTCAGAATCTATTCGTTCTCGACAATAAAAATATACACATACATGTAGCTATTGAACATTAACCTGATCTTAGTTTCATTTGGAATCAATATAGAGAACAAATGTACACCTATTCCGTACAGGTATTTATTACAGGTAACATCATCTCTTTTGTTATTATTGTTTTGATGATAACAGTTTTGTTAGGTCTGGTCAACGGCCATGCAACTGTTACAGTACACATACATTATACACCTTATGCAGGGGCCAGATACAGGTCAATAGTTTGGGCACCCATCATTTTTTTTATCTGAGCAAAAAATAGACCAGGGTAGAGGGGCCCTCTAGCATTTTGTGAAGTCTGATGAAAGAACTGATCATTGGGAATGGATATAGTGATCAGTTTTTCTGCATTTTTTGCTAATTGTTTTCTAATTAAACGTATTAAGCAATTACAGCTACATGTAAATATGCATGGTTTTTTTTTGTTTTTTTTTTCCTTTTAAAAAAAAATTTGGGGTGGAGGGTTAGGTCTCCTAAACGGAGGGCGCCCAAACCCATGAAAGCGTGTTGAAAATGACCCTGCATCAGGCTCTATGTATGCATACTTGTCATACTGTACATTAAAAACCAAGCACAGATTTCAGATCAGTTTAACATGTTCGATAAAGCTGAATACGTAATGTGCTCCTTTTAAGATTTTAATAATTGATTCTTGAGTTAAGCAAATCCTCCCGAATAAAGAAACTATGGAATCAATGCGATGCAAAGTAGTGGACATTGTGTATAGTATTGATCAGGACACCTATATATTTAAATGTATTGATTTGACTTGCACAAGTTTCGTCACATCTGGTGGGTAATTGAAAGCAAGTAGATCAAAGAAACTTACTACATGTAATTTTACTCTATTAAACTGTTCTTAAATTCCTGACAGGCACCTACAATCCTACCTGTATTCCACTCAGAGCTAATGGACAACACAAAGCCTTTTGTTGTGTAATTGTCAAGTCTTGTCTCAGTTTTTGGCTGAAGCAATCAATCTTCAATTAGAAAAACAAAATGTTTGACATTGTTAACATTCATTTCAAATGTATTCTCTATTAATTAATTATAAAATTCTTCTCCATATTTTTATTTAAAAAAAACATAATGCATACATCGACGATCGTAATCTGTTAAAATATATCTATAAAAAAACCATCCATGTTTTCTTTCGTTTTAAGGTGGCGATTAAATACATAAGGAAGAAGAAAATCCAAGATGACCAGGATTTAAATCGAATTCGGAGGGAAATAAAAGTGATGGCGAAACTGCAGCATCCCCATATTATCAATGTCCGAGAAGGTATGTCGACAGATAAACTTTTAGAGGCAGGGGTGTGTAAAGAATTTTTTCCAGGTTCCTATGCCAAATTCACTAGACAATAATCAGGGTGCTGTACCCCATTTTGGCTTGATTTTAACACATGTTATGAAAAGAGATACCTTGACATTATTTTGGGCTTTTATTATCTTGGGAGCCCATTGGTTTTACAGAACCAAATTGCCTCGACAAACACCTCTGAGAGGGTAGGTGGAGGGGGACATTTACAATAATTTGGGCTTATATTATTTTGGACGCCCATACGTTTTATTGAACCAAATTGACTCCAGAAACGTTCACTGTCATACTCAGTGCCATTTTTTTTTTTTTTTTTTTTCGCGAAATGCTATGTTGAGGACATGATCAGCTTCAATCTCTTGCACAAAGGTAACGTTATTTTACTTTGGGTGTTAACCAAAGCTGCCATAGATATTTTTAAAAAAACTATTGCAAAGGACTATGTCATCAAGGTAGGGAGCTGGCTTATTAATCCAGTCAAACTTACACGAAGACTAATGTTATTGTGTAGGATTGTTTAGTTACCTTGGAGCTACTGTGTGACATTGCTCTGTTAAAAGCTGTCAATCTGTGCTAGGCTGCTGACTTCCACACCGCTAACACTGGTTTAACAGGATCAATAGAGATTTACACATTCAAGAAAACATCTCACTACAATCAAAATCTCTTCTCTTTGGGGCCAACTCTGGCATTGAAATTGACCTTTGTCCCAGTGACTTTTGTTCTGCATTCCTTTTAGGAAACAAAGAGTTCAATGAATAAGGGAAGGCTTGTCGTTCTTTTAAAACAAACTTCATACAACACCTTCCCAGCCATTTGATTGTCCTAGTTTCTCTGTTGTCGTCATTAAATTTAATAACAAAAATGATCCATTTATTTGTTTCAATTTAACTGTGAATGTTACTTTAATAGCTAGTGACTTGATCCACTCAAGAATCAAAATATATCAATATTTACATAATAGATATTGAAAATGAGATTTTGGTCTATTTCATATTGTAACTAGCTTTTATGTTTTAGGATTTTTGTTTAATGAAGCGAAACACTAATATACTTATGTTTGTGTTAGACTAGTGTAGCTGTTCACTGTTATTGTGCCCCTCTGGCTAAGGGCAGTTTGTCTAAAGAGTAACAATGCTGTCTTAACTTAGCACTGGAGGAAAATTAACTTTCCAACATGCTTCACATCTTGGTTGTGCTAGTGTCACTTATTGTTGGAATTTACCGCCATCATATAAGTGAAATACCCTTAATCACGGCATAAAACACCAATCAATCAATCAATCACTGTTAATGTATATATCTATCTATCATGCGAGTGAGTGGAAAACTGTTGAACACACCAATCAACCAATTTACGTGAAAATGTTTTTTGAAAATGAACCAAATAAGGAATGGCCCAGGTCGTCCAGCCTTACTGTAAAAGTACATGTACTATTAAAAATGCACAGGACCAGCAATTTGCCCCAAAAATAATAATGATATAAATGCACTTCAATCAATGGATTCCAAAAATTATCACATGTTGCACTATGAGTACAAGTGTTTAATTTTTTTCTCCCAGTAAATAGCGAACACTTTTCAATTTGTCTCGGGCCTTGTAGTGTGAGGCAGGTACCAGTCTGTGTTAACACCCCAACTCACAGGGCATGTTGTGTATTTTTTTCTTTATTTAAAGGAATTCAAGCAGCATGTCTTTTTAAAGCCTCCATCATTACCCTATATTGTTTGTGTATAAGCGTCATAGTTTGTTTTTAGTCGTTAAATTTGTTATGAATACTGATCACTGTATCCATATAATTTTTTTGTTCAGTTTCTTCTTTGATCTATGGCTGAATTTTTTTCGATTTGTTTCCTTTTGTCCTGATTTGAGATTCAGTGAGCATTTTGGTTAAACAATGGATGTAATATCCAACCTTTTTCATTCGAATTTTAGTGTAAAAAATTACGAGAAAATTGTCAAAAATGCAGAATGTTGAGTTGCAGACGACATGGTGCAACAGTGTTGACGGGGTGTCTGCCCCATGGTTATGTTATTTCTTTGATGTTGTGTCTGATAACACACGTGATACACATTGATTGAATGTGTTACATTGAAAACCGCCGCGTGCAATGACAACATGACAAATCTTGATATATGTCAACTTGTGCAAGAGGAAAAAGGGGATAAATATTGAAAACAAAATTCTACACTTTGGCTACATCTTGAACATGGCAGATTGCCTGGATTTTCACAAGTTGTAAAGTGCTAAAATCTTGTCAAATTTGTTATCCTATTATTAGAAGATACATGTATATAGCATAGTGCTCCGTCTGAAACATGTGTGTATTGGTTACAGATACATGTTCTTGCTCAAATGTGTTTTCTCCATTTGGAGATAAAATATGAATTATTTAATACTTTAGACATGTAGAAGCCTAGTGGTTTGGGTGTCTTCTTTAACCCCAATCAAACATACAAATCTAAACGCCTTCATTGAAAGAAAGTTTGACGAGATTGATAAATTCTGCTTCTTACTGTGCTCATGAGTATTTTAACTATATTATTGGCAGCTCTTTTGCCTTGGGCTGCTGTTATGCACAGTTATGCGTCCTAAGTAACGGAGGAACATTCATTTCCAACTTAGCAAGCACTTCACTTTTTTTGGTTGTGTTAGAGTGACTGTTTACTGTTCGAGTGCATTGCCATCATATGAGTGAAATACCTTTGAGTACGGCATTAAACATAATCATAAAAAGACCCCATTTCTTGATATGACTTATTATTATACACCTAACTGTCCATTCCTGCGATATTATGTACAAACTACAACTGTCCAATATCACACGATATTGGACAACGATCTTTCAGATGCCACTGACACGTCGCACAAACGTCATTTTGTGTTGCGTAGACATATTTTACTGCGCGTCACAAAGAAAAGAACGTACACTGACGTAATCTATTTCCGTAAGTGTCACGCAACGTAATTAAATGATAATGAGGGACTGAAATAAATCAAACAAATGTCTCTTATAAATCTCCAATGGTCGAATATTTTGTTTTAATTTTAATTACTTGGACAAGTTGGTGTATAATAAATAGGTTATTGGATTGTATGGTTCTGTATGGACTCGCCCTGGTGCTGGGAAGCAGCTTGCAAGCTCGCTGCTACCGACAGCTCCAGGACTCCTCCATACAGAACCATACAATCCAATAACCTATAATTACAGACTGACCTCTGTATGGAAAGGCCCCATGCCCCTTTTCGTTTTGATTATGTGCTCTTCCCTATATGGTTATAAGCAACATGGTCCTTTAGACCCCTTCAATGTTGTACATTTTTTTAAATTTTTTTTATTTCTATTAGAATGAAAAAAAAAACACATATTAAAATATTATAATATTAGTCTGGCCCCATCCCAGTTTATCCAACAAGGATGAAAGTTAGACCATTTTACCATAAACCTTTGCCTCTTGTCATACAATTTCTCTAAATTATAATGGCTGGTAATACTCTTGAGCACATTGTCCCACGATATGTCTGTTAAAGACAGCCTCCGCTTGATATATACTGTTTAACAACCATAAGGATTTTGTTTACTGCATTTTGACTAACTTTGTAGCCAAATATTATGTTTCCAGAGATATAATCTCCTATAATGTTTTTAAACCAATTTTCTAATTCATTCCAATAAATAGATGTTCTATCGTGTCTGATTCAGTTTTACAAAACTGACATTTATCATCTTAACTTAAAAGCAAATCCAATATTAGGGAGGAATCGGTTTGTCGCATAAATTCTGGTACAAATCTTACAACTGGTATCAATGAGCCTGTAGTTTTGACTGCAAATTTTATGAGTGCTGCATGACGATTGACAAAGGTTATCATTGCCTAAATATTGTTTCCATTTTTCAAGCGCTGGCACTTGTATATCCACAGCCTCATTGATAACATTATAATATCTTCTACAGCCCTTTTTCGGGTTTCAATAGTAACTTCATCAAAAGATTTAATTAGTCCGTTTTCATGAATTATATCATTAAATGTTGTAAATTTGATACAGCACTCTTGGATAGTTCAGTGTGTTTCATTTAGAGTCTTACTCTTTTTACTTGGCACTGAATGAACATTAATTTTCCAACTGGGCAAATACACTTCAGATGTAATAATTGTGTGACACTGTGACTATACAACTGGGGCAAGTTGCTCGAAAGACAATTAGCCGTTTACACCAGATTAAATCGCTAATACTGGGTTGGAGATAGACCTTCAACATGGCATGACGTCATTTAATAGCGGATTAAATTTAATAGGGCTTCGGGAAACGGCCTCTGAAGTACATCACTTTCCTGTAGATGTGACTGACACACCCTTGAGCAAGACATTGAACAGACATTAAATCAGTAACTTGAAATAATATATCTTTTGTCTAAGAGAGTGTTATCCCAAATTTAATAAATAGTTTTACAAAAATAGTCTTAAGACAGTGAGTGTTTTACAGGGCACACATTGGATCAGAAATTCTCTTATGTTTTCTTAGCGTTGAAATGTAAAAAGAACAAAACAGATAATTCTCAGATACCTGCAGCATACAATGAAGTACGGTGGAATGCGAGGCCATATGTTTAAAAGTAACATAGCCCTGTTAGACAGGAGAAGCATATACATCTATGATATAAGAACGAGACGTCTTCCTCTTTGGAAAGGATGCTAATATATAAAGGTTATCGGCCGTCCTGTTACGGGATATGCTTCTATGGCGATGGCTTTAAAGTGTCAAAATACGACAAGAATAGAGGAGATGTATGCGAGTATCATTGTAATTGTAACGGCCCTGGAATACCAGACGGAAGAGAAAGCGCGGCGTTGTTTGTTCACACAATCCCTCATTGTGGATTTAGATGTTATCCCAGAGATCACATGAATGTGTCGGATTACCCAGGCAAAGCCAAACAAAAATCTCTCTTATGATTTTACTCGTTCAATATTTGAAGACGCAACCTCTCTGTTAGAGTATCCTTTTGGCAAGCCTCACTTTCAACATTACCGCATATTTTACGCTTTCTGTGAACTGCAAATCAGGGTTGCATCCAAGTATTCATTGCTCTGCTATCAAGATAAAAATTCTTATTTAAAAAAAAAAAAAGAAGCAAAATTGTAGGTTGTTAAAGATTCATTGTTTTATCTTACAATGAAGGTGGGCATTTTGTTGAATAGGTGTAGAAACCTGCTAGGAGAAAAAAGATTAAATAAGATAAAGAATTCTCACCGAATAATGCTATATAAACAACATGTGCAAGTGTAAATATATTTGCAAATATCTAAATATTTCATCCGGATACAGTTTTTCTTGCATAAGTAAATATAAACAATTTGTAAATTTTGTAATGGATGTTCACACAGATTTTATCCTTGTACATTAGTCTATTTCATGACCCAATTCCCAGTACAGAAAATGCCAAAAATGCCAATAATTTTCAAAGATAAAACTTATCTATTTTTCTTTGTATTTTTTATATGTTTTTGTTTGTGTGTTCATGTATCGCACTGAACAGGTAGTGAAAGGATTATAATTTGATTGTTCCGTAAAGCATTATCTCCCCCCCCCCCCCTAGGGCAAATGTGTAAAGGAAATATTAAGACAGTTGACCAAGTACAGGCACTCAAAGGGGGTTAAGAAGCTTTCAATTTTAGGGTGTCAACGGCAGTTCTTTGTGGCAGGGTGTAAAACTGTAAGCCACTGTTGTCTGCGGGTCAACCCATTTCCTTTTAAAGGTCATCAGCTGCAGTTTCACTTCCCAGCCCCTCATGCCAACCTGTTTACTTGGAAGTTGATTTGCCTTTGACTTCACCTGTTAAATTTAAATACCCTAATAATCAGGTATTAATAAAATTTGATTAAACCTTCAAACCATGTCCTATCAAAAATAGGACATAGTTTTTTTTATTTTATGTTTTCTACAGTGACTGGTAATTATTCAAGTATTAAATGAAGCAGGAGGTAAAAAATAAAATTATAACATTTTGGAATTTTTCTGTGTTAGAGATTAGAATATTTATGTTTTTTACACGAAGAGGTCAAGTCAACCCCCCAATTAACCTGGCTTTTAAAGTCACTTTTTTACATTATAAATGTACATGTATCAATCTGTATTTGGACTCAGCCAAGTGCTAACATATCTTTGGTTTATACATACTCCATGAAGAACATGTACGTGATTTTTTTGGTCTTGAGAGTTTCAAAAACAAAAACATTTTGCATATGTCCGAGGAAAACTATGAAATAGGAAGTGCAGCAGAATTCTTAGGTACACACACTCACAGTGATCGTGTTTACAGCCCAATACTTACATGTAAAAGCAGTGGTTGATGCTATAAATGCATTAAGGTGCACCATTGATTGGCTTTATTATCATTAGAAGGACCTATTTATAGGTTTCCCAAATTGTTTGCAGTCTTTGTCTAAATTTGAATTTTGCTACTGATTTTGACAAATT
>JAQQZZ010120588.1:0-14612 GCA_030265115.1 Mopalia vespertina
GTAGCTGGGATCTACGGACACCCGTGAAGCGCCCGTTAATCCAATTAACACTCCACTGTGCAGCTAATTGATTCTTTATCTCCTAATACTTCAAATACACACCAGCAAGCGTAGATTTATGGGATACACTTAGGGACCCACCTGGACGAAGTCCGCCGTTAAATTCGGTATGCTTCATTAGTTGCTTGTGCATTACTGCCTTTGTAAGTGTCATAACTTCAAAAATCATATTTAACGTCCAAGTCTTTTAGGTTTCCTCTCTGTTTTCCATCGTAATTAGGCAAGGAACTGTGTGAACTTTAGTGGACAATCCGTCATATAACTGAAATACCCTTGAGTACGACGTTAAACACCAATCAAACAAAAACAATTTTAGTTTTTACTTGTGTTTATCTTGTAGCAGAGACAAGCCGAGATGGAAATGCAGAAACATCTTCAGGAAAATGGATTAATGTATCAACAACAGCTAATGCAGAATTCCCTTCATGGTTTTCCAGGTTATCAGCAAGTAAGTAATCTGGTCGTCGTATGCTAACCTCTGTTCCGAATCTAGATTTTTGGCAATGGTTTACAGTTTATCTGCTATCTTTCCCCATCTTCTGAGGCAAGGCGGAAAGATAATCCCATCAAGGATCTCTTCAATTCTTACCTTGCCCTTACATACACACAAACCGTAGTTATATGTAGTCTATATCAGTGACTTTCAATTGAAATCTCTTTAAATAACGGGGCCGTGGCTTAGTGGTCAGCGAGTGCGCTTACTATTCCTACTTCAATGTACTGTTCACGGGATGGAGTTTGCCTGTCGACCATCCGGTATATGAGTAAGTCACACGATGCAGCTCCAGCAATCGCAGGGGTGTTTTTTACGATGTTTCATCCCAGTTTTCCACTGTCATTAGGTAAGGAACAGTGGCTAATAGGCTATATGGACATACACAGATGTAGATTTGAAACAGCTTTCTGATTGGCTGTTTGCTTCCAATGCAAATATTTTGCCACGTTTTTAACTACCAGGTGTAAATATGACCTTATGCATTTTGACCCTTGTCTTGGGAGGATGTCTTTTCAAGGCTTTTGTTTAACATGCTGTTTTGTGAAGGCATCATGGTTTTGTACATATACCCTGATGTTATTAGAATTAGAGCTTTGATAAATGGCTGAGAGGCTACTCCAATGTACAGTTTCTGTACTTTGTGTTGATTGGCTGTGATAGCTGAGAGTTAAAAATGCAGGCATAATGAAGACCCTGTATTATGAGCATTCAGCCAGCGTGGAGATGATGGATGAATGATCAGCGTGAATTTAACTATGCTTTATTTAATTTAATTATTAAAGAACCGCACATTTCATTATTAAATATGATTAAATCAACAGCCATACGGCGGCTATGGAACTACAGTATAAATTGGCAGTGTGGCTACTTTTGAGTTTCCATTTTGGAACTGTTTGTCACATACAAGAAGTATATCCAATTCATAGGCTGCCGCGCACCAAACATGTTGACACCTAAATAACATACTACGTACGCCAGATATGGAAACCAGTCCCCATCAAGGCCTTAAGATCATAAAAGATACGCAGTAAGTGTAAATTACAACAGGGACAAACGAGGAAATTTTTATACTTGCGAACCATGAATCAAAAGTGTGCAGTATCGCGAGAAAGTATCATGTCGTAGGGCCAAACTCGAAATATGTATCGTATCATAGCGGGGGTGTATCGTTACATCCCTATTCAGCATGTGGAATATGCATCTTGGCCTGCAGATGCTTCTGAACCAGATTTTATTCAGTGTTAATCCAAAAAATAGCAAATGCTGCTCCCAATAGTCCGATTAGATGCTTTTGAACCAGATTTTGTTTAGTGTTAATCCCAAAATAGCCAATACTGCTCCCGATACTCAGACTATTTATATCTATGAACTAGTCCTGTAAAAGTGGTGTAATTTTTTCCAGGAGATACTGACCATGCCATGCAACAAGATAAAATGGTCACTTGAGTGTTCATATATGTAAGATTCTTTCAACCAGAAGGGCTCTCGATAAAGACAACGGAGCATTTGTACATAACACATTTGTACATAACACTTAACAATATGGTTGTGTTGCTGTTCACTCTTTGAAAGTACACAGCCATGATATAAGTGAAATATATACCATTAAGCATGGTGTTCAACCACAATCAATCAATCGATTCAACTGTAAGTTCTTATCACAATTATGTGTATTTTGCCAGTTTTCACCTCAGATGGCGGCTGCAGTAGCAGCTCAACAGAAGCTCATGGTACCAGAAAACACAGCCCAGCAAAGGTTATTGGCACATTTGGCACAAACACATCAGGCTAACGGACTACTACATCAACAATATCCTGGGGCAGGTAATTAGGACATTTGTCATCTTATTCTCCAGAAGAAATCTGTGTTAGGGCAATCAGTTTACCAAGACCTATTGCAATAATCGAATCTTGTTGCTACATTAGGCAGGTTCAACTCTAACCTGAGTCGTACTTCGGTTCCAGTCCATCTATTGACCTCGTATATGATAGTCCTATGATGTGGCTTGGTCAATCACGGAGCTGGTTTCTATGGGTTTTCCTCCATATTTAAGTAGGGCAGATCATGAAGTGAACATTCCGCTGTCATTTAATAGTCAATTAGTTTGTTTGATTAGGGTTTTTTTAACCCTTATGATGCAAACTAATTGACTATTAAACCTACAAAGGTTTAGTTTTAATGGTAGTTATAAAATATCAACATAGTGTTTTGAATACTAGTACTTTAACTATCCTGTAATGTATAGAAGCACTCCCCATATAACCCAAGGTTTGGAGGGAGTTTCATGTTAGAGCTGTTTGTGATGTCTTTGTAACAATGTAGCCTGGGGTTCTCCTGTTTTTGTCATGTCTTGTCTTTGTTTAGAGTGGTTTCCTTCACCCATTTGGCTATAATGCTGTCATATGAATGAAATAGCCTTTAGTATGGCATTAAACTAATCAAACAAACTATGCATGAAAAAGATGTCCATATCGACATTGAAATGATTTACAATGGCATTATATAAGGGCCGAGCAGCAGTCGTTAATTGGTTACTGACCATACCTACTCATCCTCATTTGATGTTCCCCTCATTTGACGTTCAAGTCCCCTTGGAGACCTCTGGATATTTAAGGGAGTCACATGAGGTGTGTTTTCTACTAGGTTGCCTCAATTTTCCGTCTGATCTAAAGCCGCCTGTAAAGTGGACAAATCGTTTTATAAGCAAAATACCCTTGAACAGTTGTTTAACATCAGTTAACCTACTAGACAGCCGTCACATATGTACAATATCTAAAGGAGTGTGAATAAGAGTTGCAGCAAGAGCCAGAGAAGACAAACAAATAATGAAATCATTTTTTTTTTTTTCCCAGGTCGACCACCTCATCAATAAGTTCTAAATTTCTATAGATCTGAGCATCAGCTGAACATTTATTTATTTATGTACAGACTTATCTCATAGACTCAGAGGCAGAGAGAGAAGATGTTCATTATACCCACTTCATATTTATATCCCAAAGTGCTTTGTTGTGTTGAACAGAAAACTAAAAGCCAATCTCAAAACTCAATAGTAGATCTCTTTGACCTACTGGTTGAAAAACTTTCAGAAGATATTCATCAGGCCTGTTTTCAATGTGGTTATTGTAGCCAGTTTTCATTTTATGATTTGTTTTTTTAAGATACCTTGAAAGAAACAACATTTTCTTTACACTTTTGCAGGGCATTTCTGGTAAAAATTTACATTGTTCAATCGTTAAATGGTTTGCTAAACAAACTTATAAAATGTTTGTCAAAATATTTTCAATATTTCAACCCCTGCTTTTTCAAAGTTCGGTCAACTCAGTTTAATGATTGTATCTTTCATGAATATTCTCAATAGCAGGCCTGTTTTTGTATGCCATTAGTAATTTCCCCACAGATTCTAAACTAAATTTAGTAAACTTTTGACTGATGCTCATTAGCTAGGTAATATTTGAACAATTATATGCCATGTGATGTTGTAATAAAATTCCCAGACAAATCCTTTCCATAGTATGTTATATATTGGATTATCAGATTAGTGGTGACAGTTTCTGATTTATTTTATTTTAGTCTAAATCAATTTTGATATTAATATTGTGATATGGTAATGTTATCATCTACTTGATATTAATATTGTGATATGGTAGTGTTATCTACTTAAACACCACTCAGGTCATTGATAATTGGTATGTACATGTATTATAGAAAATGTCTAAAAATTCATCATTATCATTGTATATATTACATGTAGGGTATCTGTATTTTTCTTACTAATAAGTCTTTTACTTTTCAGTTAGTACAAAGAACATGTACTTGAATGAAGTGAACCTAGTTTAAAACCATCAGTTTTCATATGCTTAATGGAAACCAGCTCTATTTTGGTAGACATACTCACCATTAACTGTAGTTAAAAATGTTCTATTTTTATGTCCATGGTGGTTGGAGGGAGCTTCCTGTTGCCCAAGTTCCCTCGGAGCTAAGGTGCAACATGAAGCTGATCTGTTTGTGATTTCTTTGTAATGCATATTTTGATTGTCCTGTCTTTGTTTGTTGCCAGTGGCACCCATGAAGGGCAGTTTCTATCAGCCATTGGGCTGTCACGCAGTCATATGGGTGAAATAAACTCAAGTATGGCGTTAAACACCAATCAATCAAACAAACAAAACAATTTGTTCCTTTGGATACAAAGTCAGACCTCCCAAACAGTGGTGGGTTTCATTTCCAGAGCAGATCTTGACAACCATATGCTTAGCTATATGAAACTGTATTTATGTACTATCAACTCCAGCTGTGCCTTTTGCTAATACATGGTCCCTAAAATTGTTTCTTTTTTTTTTTAACAATGGAATCTTAATGCGGCTGAAGCTAGTCACAAAATAACAATGCTCTGTCAGTTCCATTATGGCCGTCGAGAAGCATCGCACAGTTGTTCTATGAACTATTGTTCTTTTTTTTTTCTTTTTTTTTTACAGAGCACAAATTTGGCTAAAACATTATTTCTAGATAATAGCTTTTACAGCGCACCTATACAAAAAAGGCTACAGCTATGTGATTTCTAATCTTATCCTGGTTAAATATTACCAGGGTATATGATGTTAAATGACCGTTGTCCTAGGACTGCCTTGTATTCAGTACCTGAGGAAATAAAAACAAGGCTATCCTGGTCAATAGTACAACCATATTTGTTAAATATTCCCATTGACACTAATTTGGACTTCATTAAAAGTAGATTTTATTTCCAGAACACAAACAACAAGGCCTATCTATATGACACTGTACACACTTCAGTTCAAAGTTGTGTCTTTTGCTATTAGATTCAGATTTTCAATTTTTTTTTATTTCGTTCATATAAATCTGAATCGAATCATATTTGTGAAAAAATTATGTCTTTGTTTATGACTGTAAAGTTAAATAAATCAATGGTTTGTAGTAAATGCAACCAGCCCCTGATCTATTACAGTGATAAGATGAATTCATGGCTATACTCCAGAGTTTTAAAGACTGAACTGTGAACTTTGCACTTATATCTATATTTTTTAAATCCATTGAAAGGAAAGAAGTAAAAAATTATGATGTATTAATACAAAAATAGAAAAAAATGCAGATCTTCTGATGCAGGCCAAATACACGTACTCCTCTTGGAACCCTTAAAACAATGCTGCGATAATGTAAAGACACCGTTCAACTTCTATCTCCCCCCCCCTTTGTTATTGAGAGGCCTATGATTAGGCTTAAGTGGTTGATGAGTGACTACTAATGCTCAGGGTCTGGTTGCTTGAAGCGCTATTAAATTTAATCCACTATTAGATGACGTCACGCCATGTTGAAGGTTTATCTCTAAACCAGTGTTAGCAATTTAATCTGGTGTTCGCGGCTAATCGTCTATCGAGCAACCAGCCCCTGATGAACTGCTTCACAGGTTCAAGTCTCTTTTTAAACCTCTGGGGCCAGTTGCTGGAAAGAGAATAAGCCGCTAACACCAGATTTAATCACTAATACCAGGTCCGAGATATACCGACATGACGTGATGTCATCTAATAGTGGATTAAATTTAATAGCTCTTCGAGCAACCAGGCCCTGGTATATATGGAAGTCACTTCAGGTAACTCCGGTAACAGGGGTGTTTTTACAAGGTTTCAACCAGGTATTTCATGGTTATTTAGCAAGGCCGATTAAGAAGTGAACAATCCTTCATCAAACTACACAACACTGAACCCTATAAATCCAACAAATTGATGTTCTCGAGTTGGTCAGCCATCTGTGTGTTAAACTAGATTCTTGCGAGTCTTGCAGGGTTATTTGAAACCATTTAAAACTAACCTGTCCTTACACTAGCGTTTGTAATATTTGTCACAAACCACTTCTGGAATCGAACAGGTTTCCTTTTGAGTTGGAAAACACATGGGTGGTTCATAAGAGGTTTCCTACGTTAGTTAAGGTGAAGTGGAGAATCTATCCTATAAATGAAATGCTGTTTTCAAATCCTTTCTAGTTGGAAATCTGTTCATTCTCATTAAAAGCTAATGTTAAAAGCTATGTCTTCCTCACATGGTCTTCATAGTTTTATCATATGGGGCGGGTTGGGAGGTACCTTGAGTACCACATTGAACCACAGAAACACAACTTAACAGTTTAGTTAACAGATTTGAGTCGCCACTTAATTTAAAACTTGACTTAACCCATGGCATGATTTTTTTCTTTTTTCTATCCATCGGAGGTACATAAATTAACCAGCACTGTTTATTGTCAGTATGACTTTATGTTGGAAATCATTACCATCATATCAATGAAATAACCTTAACACTAATCAGTGTTATAAATTGCTTAATTTAATTTAAAATACATTCTATGTTTGAATAGAAATACATAGACAAAAAAATTATAGCTAAGATGTTTAACATTTTTCCAAATTCATTATTGCCAAAACATTATAATTAAACACTTATACATGTACTGATGATAGAGATAGTCATCCGGATAAATAAAGCTATATGTAACTCGTTTAACCTGTACTCATTTTACTTCCCGTTAAAGTATCCATAGACATCTGCTTAAGGGGAGTATGTAGGAACATTATCTTTCCAACAAAACAAAACCAATCACATTTTATGGTTGTTCGTCCAGCTATTAGTGTTGGTGTACAGATAGCCATCATGGAAGTGAAATACCCTGAAGTATGCCTTAAAACAATTACACTAAATCCTAGTAATAAGACGTCGGAATATAAATTTATTCCAAAATCCAGTATTCAGCATCTTTCTATTGATCCTGTATGGTGTTCATTCAAGTAAATCTGATTTTATTGTTTGACAATGTTGCTCAACAAACAGATTTTAATCCTTTTTATTTTATTTTATTTTTCTTCACTTAAAGTCTTCCATATAGAATGCATCTGTGTTCACGTTGTAAGATTTGTATATTAAACCTACTGTATGATTGAAATTACATGTATTACCAAATTTGAACCTGGAACATTTTGAATCGAATTTTTGTACACTATTGGGTTTCTTCCCACTGCATCATAAGTTAATACAAACATGTTTAAAATACCTCAGGTTTTATTTCAATAGAATTCCCATCGACTGATCTTGTTGAAAAAAAAATCAGGTGTCACGACGTATCTATATGTTCCTATCTGTGATTATAATTTTTTCTCCAATTGTTGACATTTATGCTCCTCTTGTCAGTTCATGTTCTTGTCCTCACTGGGATGTATTTTAGATAATTTCATGAAAGATGAATTGTTGATATTTTATGTTTCACTTGCATGTAAATATTTGCCTTTCTTTTTTTTTTGCTAATTTGCTGAAATTGAATGAAGATTTCAGTCTGTCTACAAGAGTAAATTAATTATATGAATGAATATGTAATTATTGCAAGGATATAGAGTGTTTGTCAATGTAATTTATTGCTAACAATGTAAAACGTGTGTTCATTAGTTCTACACAGTAGAATATCGGTAGCTTCTGATGTAATACACTTATACCTTTTTGCATGAAGAGTTAAAAGATCTCATTGCAATACTCTATGGTGCTAAAAATGTTGAGTATTTTTCTTGCCTATTTGATCAGCTGGTTTTGTCAATTATAAATTGGTCATGATACACAAATGTAATGTTTTCACAATATTCTTGGTTCACTCTTTCAATTGATCTATATTACCTGACCATATTTTTTTGGTTGTGGAGAAATAAACTTTTCCACCATAATAAAAATAGCTGTTAACATCTTTTTCCGTGTTTTTCTGCGAAAGTTTGGGCACAACGTCCTTTTCGCTTTGGTGATTTCAGAGCTTAAAGAGGAACAAGAGGCTGGTTTGTTAGTGATGTCTTTTTATTGCCTCCTGTCTTGTTGTTTTGCCAGTGAGGTTGATTGTGGTTTACTTCGCCCATTGGCTGTCCTGCCATCATATGAATAAAAACCTTGAGTATGACGTTTCCCCGTCCACCTGTCTACCATCCGGTATATAAGGGAGTTCCACTATGTGGCTCCAGCAATCTCAGAGGTGGTTTTTACAGGGTTTCCTCCGTGTTTAAGCAAGTGTGAAGTTGACAGTCCGTTGTCATATAAGTGAAATAGCCTTGAGCACAAAGTTAAACCCCAAACTATTGAACAACTGGCCCTTGTAGTGTAACTAGTGACCTGCACAATCCGCCCGATAGGAAAGTGACACAGCTTGCGAAACTGAAAACTGCCAATGAAATATTTTTGTGTCCCCTATAGAATTGAAATATGTAGTGCTCATCGGATTTTCAGTCGGATGTATAAATGCCTTCTAAATTACTCGTCCTTATGGAGACCTTTCTTTTGATGTTAACGTAGTACTGTTTCCTCGAAATAGTTCGCTGGGGAGATAAATGTCCATTTATTCCAATTTTGACCGAATAAAAAATTAAGAACGGATTTAATCCAAAGGCTACTACTGGGATCGAGCAACATGGAAATTGTATTTGATCTTCCCGTATCACTCGATTAATTCAAGAGAACGGCATAAAACACCAATCCGTTAATTCAAACTTTCTTCTTGGTAATAATCAATATACAGAACCTAATTGATAATGAGGTTAATTTTATAACTAAACACAGCGAAACTTGACAAAAGATTGAGTAATTTGATATCCATTTTGGAATGTTATTTCTTCAATACAAACAGTATTTTCGTTATTGCAGGATAAAATATTTTAGTTCAGAAAAAGTGTGCGCCACCAAATTGCCAGCAGAAAATATTGGCCGCCTAGATGCACAGTTTGGTCAAACTGTGAAATTGTCCAATCTGACGTTTAAAGTGAGAAAGTGTTTTTCTTTAATAACGACAATACTGTTTGCATTGTCCGCTTCTTATACTCCAGCTAACTAACGTTATTTTTTTTTTGTAGAAGTTCTGTTGGCCGATTGATCCAGGTAATAAAGATAAATACAAACAAATAGATGTATCATACCGCCAGACATAGGTCGGCAAATGTCCATGTAATACCTCCACGAACATGCTTCATGCAAGTATGACCGTGAAATACCTAGAACTACACACAAATATCAAGTTTGCTATTTAAAGTCCTTTTTGAACCAGCATGAATGTAAATATGCGCACTAAGACTTAACATGAAGTTTAAGTTAAAACAATCTACCTATACCGCTCTGAAAATACCGGGTATACATATCACATAATGTGAACGTCCGAGAAATCGCAAAATATCCTATAGGCAGAAGTGTTGTACTTATGGAAATACCCAACGCCTTTATGGAACAACTTACACACTTTAACAAAGTTGAGAATATTCGATTTTATAAAAACAGAAATGGTAGTCAATGTTAAAAACTATCTCCGTTTTGAGAAACGGTTTTGAAAGAATTCAACTGCGGCTTAATTGTACAGAATACACAGGTAGTTCCGGTGGCTTATAAGGGACACGGTTAGTTTTCTTTGATTTACAATTATTAATTATTATTTTTTAATTTCTACTTAAGTAGAAGTATTTTCACCTCAGTAGATATAGTTTCTACTCAAGTTAAAATATTTCTACTTAAGTAGAAATGCTTTCCACTGGAAGTAGAAATTTTGAATTATTATTTACTCAAGTAGAAATATTTTAACGCGAGTTGAAATTATATCTACGTAGGTTGTAATATTTCAACTTGAGTAGAAATAATTTCAACGTTAGTGAAAATATTTTATCTCAAGTAAAAACTATATCTACTGAAGTGAAAATATTTCTACTCAAGTAGAAATTAAGAAGAAATAATTGTAAATCCAAAAAACTAAACGTGTCCCTTATAAGCCACCGTAGGGTAGTCCCTCTCCTATGACACATTTGAATAATTTGACATTCGTCAGTAGGAGATAGTTGCATCGTATGTTAAGTCGATTATATTTGTTTGTATTTCTCCAAAATACGACTACGAAAACAAAATGTCCGTATATCCTGTGGATTCCAGGAAATGATAATAGTTTAGTGCATATGGGCATACCTAAACACAATTGTAATGTTTTAAAAGTATGGTTGTGCCAATGACATTTAAGCTCTTGTTGAGAAAAAAATTGATGCATAAAAACAGGGGGCCCAGAGGAATTTCCCCCTTGTTAACCCTCGAGTGTCTTTGTTGGAACGAGAGAAGTTTGCTTACTTGTTGATTCTGTGACAAATTTCTTGACAATATGACCATAGAAACCCCTACAATCCAATTAAGATACATCTCTTGTAAAGCATTGCATGAGGTAAATTGTTATATTCTGAGATCGTTTAGATGGTTTGGTAAAATGACATCGTGATCAAAAAGGCTTCATGGTGGTATCCATTATCACAGCCCAATGTACGAGGTTCTGAGAATGAATGAGGAATATAATTTTGGGAATAAAATTTGGGCACTCGTTTTCATATAATATCTAGTGAATCTTACTTTATCCAGTGAAATAAAAACATTGTAGGTCTGTAGAAGTATATAGTAATATAAAGTTTTCGAATTGCCTATGGGTCCAATTATATGGATGTGCCAAAATTCGCCTTAACCGTTTCTAGAATGTACAGTAAACAATACAACATAATTTCAAAGGATTCTATAAGTTATTCTTCGAATGGAATTGGAAAAGGAAGTTCTCTTATTTTAGGCATATTGACTTATTTTTATACTCCGAAAATGTCTGGAGAAAACACTGAGGTCACAATTCTACTTCGATGTACCGCTCGAGGGTGCTATTCTTGTCTGTTTACCATCAGTTACAATAGGTGGCTCCGGCAATCGCAGGGGTGTTTTTTTTTTGTTACGAGGTTTCCTCCCGGGTTTCTATCGTATTTTAGGTAGGAACAGTGTGAAATGGACAATCTGTCACCATTTGAGTACAATACATTCGAGTTACACCCCAATCAAACAAACAAACTAAACCGAAATGGAAGAGTTTAAATATTGCTGTGCTACATAACCCTCTTAGGTAAAGAAATAATGTTATCCATTCACCTACAACAAAACTGCCCTACGCTTTTTTCAAACAGTATTTCAAAAGGTATCACATATAGTCCCCGAAACCAACATACTTGCCAAATTAAAACATCAACTTCTATAATCTTATACCCTTGTGCAACTGTCTTTGCAACATTGTTAAGCAACAAACAGGATAGGTAGTGAGAAAAATCCGAAAGGCAATCGAAGCAAAGTTTGTCGATGTCTATATATATATATGCCAAGCACGTTGATACATCGATATTAATTTATGATTTTATAAATACATTTTAGTAACTAGAGGAATATGATTCTAATTTCTAACATCGTAAATGAGACAGATTGTCAAACTCCCGTTGATATATATTAGACAAAGGAGTTTTTTGTTTCAACGTACAAAGGCGTATCTAAAGGAAATTGCGCCCCCGACCAAACATATGACGTCAAAACGTCTGGAAGCAATTTGTTACTTCATGACACATGCATTCCTTGTCACATGCATGAGCTAACAGTTGGAAAAGTGGAAATAAGATTAGTGGTTCCTGTAAATGGTATTTGCGTTCTTGGATGCAGACGATTGTTTGTTTGTTTGATTGGGGTTTAACGTCGTACTCAAGGGTATTTCACTTATATGACGACTGAATGTCGTATAAGTGAATTACCCACCCCCGCGATTGCCTGAGCCACATCTCGTGACTCATTCATATACCTGATGGTCGACATACGGAGTCGGTTCCGTGAAGGGTGCATTGGACAAGAATAAGTAAGCGCACATGCCAACCACTAAGCCACGGTCGTTGGCTCGACGCAGACGAAATCATAATAATAAAAACATGCTTTCAAAAGGAGCGAACTAGCTCCTGAGAATAGTAAAGGACATGTCACACATCTGCAGAATGTTGGGGAAATCATTGAGACAAAGCCATGTGGAAATCAGAGACATGATGTGTGGTTTTACCAAAGCAATGCAAGTCAAGGATACCATCAATGAATGGGCTTCACTTCCTTTCCATTTATTCCCAAATTTAAATGAGACTCATTGATTGGTAAGCCTATCCATCGCTTTAGACGTCATGACGTATATCAACCATAGGCTACTGTCGATGCAATCAGTTATAAAGAGTGATTCCATTAAATAAAGACAGAAGTTTATATTTGTAGATCGGAGGATTTTTGTTTAAATATAAATCAAAGTTATATCAAAACATATTCTCAAAGAACACTAAACCCACAACTTAAACTGAAAAAATAAAATCCATAACATCTCAAGGAAAAGGTAAAGATAAAAAGACTGCAGCAAAATATTCCATACTTTGAAGGAATACAAGGTTCAATTTGTCTCGAAAGCGAAAAACCTCTATGGAATATATACTAAACAGATAAGCGGAAATGCCTACTTAAAAGCGGTCTGGAATTATTTCATAAGAGAAAACACTTGAGTACGACGCTACTGATCTCCAGACAAAACAAAATCTTTATCACTCACTCTATCGACCAGCCAAAAGCATTTGGTTTGATGGTTGGAATATTTGTTTGATTGAATCATTGATGGTGTTTCACGAGGTACTCGATCCGGAAAAAGAATTCGGATAGATGGCATAACTTCAAGTTCCATTATCATTAATTGGAATCTTGTGGAGTAATTACATGTAGGAAGTAAGGCTAAACGTATACGTTTAATTCAATATTGCCTTTCTGGTATTTTTTATCAGAAAACAAATGCAAACAATAGATAGATAGTACGTACCGAAGATCTTTCAAATCATGTATCTTAATCAGGTTATAATAGGCTAAAGGAGGTGAAACTTCTCATTGACAATTAGGTGCTCGACACGGATAAATAATCTAGAACATTTCTATTTAATAATTTAACTTTCATATACTGTATCAATAAATGCTTAATAAAGGGGCCTTCGTGTATTGCATGACTATATTTATATAGCCTTTTTTTTCATTGGAAATGACAGCTACTGTATATGTACTTTGCAGAACTAGAACGTGTAGGTATTTGGTATAGTTTATAGTTAACTAGCTGTGTTATCAGAGTGTCTTATAAAAAAGAAAAACAAACCCATGTGTAGCCTATGTTTCTTTGTGTTAATCAATTCTGGCTAACTGTGCCAGGTGTACTCTAATTAACACGTATTGTTAATAATGCTATTATATACAGCTGGGGTAGATCCAGGTATCGTCAGTGCAGTCTTACGCTTTATTGACAATCTGCAGCGTAAATTCTCTTGTTAGATTACGCCGGAATATAAAAACATATGATTAAGAAACGAAAGAAAGCATGTTATACCAGAACTAGCTTACCACCATGTGATCTTAAAGGCGCCTCTACCGTATCTATAGACAAAATCCTAGGGACAGTTGTGTAATGACATATTGACCGACACTAGTAACAAGGGTCCGTATCGCATTCCTTTCGTTGTGGGACTTAATTCTACGTAGCTGAGATACAGTTTCCCTGGTGCTCTCGGGTCTAAGGGGCAAAATGACAGCCGGTCTGTTTGTGATGTTTTTGTGTTGCGTGTTGTGGTTGTCCTGTCTCGTCATTGTTTCTTGTCAGTGATGCCAAAGGTCGGGGTTTATTTTACCCATGTATTGACCAGGTATATACGCTTTCATATAAGTGAATGAACATTAAGTACAGCGTTAAATAGCAGACAGACAGACAGACTGATAGACAGACAGATAGACAAACCAGCCAACCATGCAGCCAACCAACCAACCAACCAACCAACCAACCAGCTAACCAACCAGCTAACAAACAAACAAAGCACAGCTGAGAAATGGGCGAGTTGTTACTTTGTATGCTTTGGTTTGACTTTCCCAGATGTCGGACTTGTGATTCAGGGGTTTGTGCACACTGGCCTCCGAAACTGTTTTAGCTTCGGACTGCAGGTGGTGACAGTTAAGACAAGTGGACACTTTATGATCGGGTGTCAGGTGTAGGCCTACATGTATGATAGAGTATATCAATGCAGCTGATCGAGACCGCAACATGTACATCATATATTAATCTCTGTATCTCTGAAATACTAATGTGTAGACTGATGTATTCATAACCCATGCCGAATATCTTGTTAGCTACATTTTTAACAATATTTTATACACCATATTT